>JBBBDQ010000352.1:957500-985000 GCA_037127315.1 Ascarosepion bandense | reverse complement strand
AATAAAAAAAAAATGCAAACTTACATAAAAATAATTAACGGTTAAATAAAAAAACAGTAAAATCCAAAGAAAAATCAACAATGTTATTCACGTTCTGACCATTATAAGGTTGCCTCTCTATGTTTTTTCTGTAAATATTAGCATGACAATTGTTTGAATGTGCACTTTGCTATGGTACCTAGACTTTTTGAATTTAAGTACAGTACTAGACTTGCATGGAGATCCCATCAATTTACAGTTGAGCTGGTTAGATGTAACCATATATATATATTTTTTTTTTGCGCTTGTCTCTTGTGGAACACAATTCCAACTGTAAGGTTGCCTCCCTGTGCCTTTTACAGAAATACTTTCATAGCAATTATTTCAGATAAACTCTTTGCTAGGATACCTAAATTTTTTTAATTTACTTGTGTTACTAGACTGGCATTAAGATCTCATCAATTTACAGTTGAGATGGTTAGATGTAACCATAAATTCTATGCTGACAGTTTCTTTTCTTACAATTGTTGTTTGTGAAACTCCCTTCCAGCTCCATGCTTTTTAACAAACTAGTCTGCAAAAGTTTTAATGCAATATCAATTATGATCTACTGTCCTTCTATCTTTATTAATATTTGTTTTCTTAGTGTTATTTGTGTTTTAGTGGCTTTACTGCCTTGCATGGGGTGAAATCAATTGAAAAAATATAATAGACAAGATTTGTTTCTTTTTAGGGGAATGTTGAAAAAACATTAAAATAAGAAAATACTAACACATATTTTTTAAATAAAAAAATGAAATCAAACAGTCAATAAGAAATGGTTCGAATAAAATTTAATGTGTAAAAATTTGTAGATGTGAAACTAAAAAAAAAAACTTAATGATTTGTAAAAAGGATACATTTATAAATTTTTAACTAATGGGGAATGAAGTCAGTCGTGAAGTATCAAATATCTAATTCAAATCAAAACTGATATGTGGCTATTTAAAAAGATTGGTTTGTTCAACAGAACAGCAGGGTTGTTGGGAGCTGAACTTAGATGCAGAAAAAAAAAGGCAAATGTTCGTTTTAGGTGGCGACAGCTTTTCCCCCTTCAAATTTATTCAAAATAGCATTATTTCTGTGCAAATGTATATGCTGAACTCAAATCAACAATTAGTTATTGAAGAAACTTATCTTTTTTGCTTTTAAAGTCCATTAAAAAAAAGAACTATATCTTGCACTTTTTCTCTCCCGTAACTCTCACGAAATCATGTAATTAACTGCAGAATTGGTCAAATTTTGTCCGTTACTGAAATTTCCAGCAATGTACTTCCTGTTTTGAGAGTAATAAGCTTAGAAATACAATAGCGCATTACTTTAATTTCCAGAAGTACATTGCCGGAAGTATCTGTACATGAAGAAAAATCTGCCAAAATTCGATAACATGCGCAGTCTGTCATTCTGCAGTTAATTACATGACTTTGTGAGAGCTACGGGAGAGAAAAAGTGCAAGATATAGTTCTTTTTTTATGGACATTTAGATAAAAAAAAAGGTAAGTTTCTTCAATAACTAACACTTGATTTGAGTTCAGCATATACATTTGCACAGAGATAATGCTATTTTGGATAAATTTGAAGTGGAAAAGCGACGGGGCTTAAAACGAAAATTTACCAAAAAAAAACAAAAAAACAAAACAGAAATGTTTTGCCATCAATACTGATGACTACTATGATGATGAAAAGAAAGAAGCAAAAAGAAAGAAAAGGAAATGAAAACTGAAAAAAAAGTTTCTATATCAGATTATCTTTCTATCGTTGTTTGTGAAAGTTGTTTCCAAGTTAGAGTTTTAAGATTTCATTTGTCATCAACATACTTTGTATAAATTCCAGCTTATTGGTTGTTTTAAACACTTTGTTTTCAATATAGAACATGTCAAATTTAGAGAAAGTTGGACATAATGGGTTTCCCATGCTGATAATATTAGTTTGGATGTAGATGTTGCCATCATGGTCATAAAATGGAACTTTTGTGGTACAGGTGATGGGTAGTTTCCAAAGATATTACTGGTTGAATCATTGGAGAAGGGATGGGTGTTTGTTGACACAGTCACTAATTATGTTTAATATTTCTTCAAGTTGGAATATATATACATATATACATACACGCTTTAAGTACATACACTACAAAACTTACATTGCCTGCTGTTGACATATATACATACATATATATTTTTAAACCAATGTGAAATGTTAGTCTCTAGCAAGAAGAAAGGACTAAATATCTCAATTGCAAGAAAACAGAATGCATGGTTGTTAGCAAAAGGATAAGCTCAAAGTGTGAATTGCAAATTGAAGATACCAAAATCAATCAATTGTGGAAATTTAAATATCTGAGAAATGTCTTCTCAGAGGAGGAAGATGCAACACTGAATCTGACGGCATATTGGGATAGCCAATGAAGCATTCCAAAAGCTAAGTAGAGTAAGAGAAAAATAAAATATCCTGCTAAAAACAAGACAAAAAGTACTAAACTGTGATGTAAAATTTGTCCTGTATGACAATGAGTGCTGGACGTTCTCCTCAAAGATGAAGAAACAGAGATGTGGTTCTACAGATGAATGCAACATGAATTTAGTCAAGCTACTAGACTAGTGGCTAGATCCCACCCTTTTACAGTGAAACCAATTAAATGTAACCACAACTTCTACTCTATCAGCTTCTTTGCTCACACTTCTCACCAATGGAATTCCCTTCCATATACTTGCTTCTCTTAAAGCTACAACCTCCAAGAATTTCAATGCAAAGTCAATTGCCATCTTTTATCTTCTTGACTCACATCCTTTCTCTGACAACCCTTGTATCATGTTCTTCTTTCTTTCCACTCTACTCTCATGCAGCCCTCTTCAAACCTGTATTCTCATTCTTTTCTTACTTATTCTCTAATTCCACAGTAACTTATTCCTCTTTGTCATCACTCACCTGTTATGTAACCCCCTGTGCACCAGTGGCAGTTCTGCCTTGGAGTAAAATGATTTGAAAAAATACCATGGACTGAACATGTAAGCAATGATGAAGTTTTGGAGAAAATAAAAAAAAAAAAGAACACTTATACTTCACATCAGGATGAGACAATTGATGTTTCTGGGGCATATCACGAGGGAGGAGGGCTTCGAAAATCTGATACTCATGGGACAGATAGAAGGTAACAAAGACAGGGCAAAACAAAACATGGCATATATAATGAGCTTGAGTAATTGTATAATGGAACAGTGTTTAGGAGAAATAAAAGAAAGACAAAATTGGTACAGGAAGTTATGGAGAGCCATGATCATCTATGCCACAGAAAGAAGAAGATATCCTAGTTCTGTCAAAATGTTTGTACTGAAAATTATTTTTTGGCAAAAATAGTGTTTGTTGTTGTTGTTGTTGTTGTTGCAGAATTCATGGGTTGTAAGGTAATAGGTTACATCAGATGGGAGATATTTGGGGAGAGTAAGAATGCAGGAAGTAGGGTTAGGGTTAGAATGCAGGAACTGTTATACACACTTGTAATATTGTAGAGGAAAGAAAAAACAAAGAAATCCAAGTAAGTTTTACATCTCTAAACAGAGATAAAAATTTGTAGCTGCTTGGCCACGATGTCATGTTTTCATAAACCAATCAGAAACGTTTTCCAACAATGATTAAATGCAACTGTCTAGCAAGATAATCTGAAACTTTTCAAACAAGGTTATGAAGGAAAGCTAACTAGAAACATTTTTAACAAGGATACAACATCATAATCTAGAGAGTTAATAAAACACAAGATGTATACTCAACGAGGATATGATGTCACAACCTTGAAAACCAATCAGGATTTAAACTGCAATTTCTAAACAATTATGTTTGGATCATGAGTATATGTATAAAAAACAATATTTAACTAAATTTAGTTACAACACAAGGGTTGGCTGAAAAGTTCATAAGCTGACCAATACTTTTTTGGAATGTGACCAAATGAGGTAGCTTTTTCAATAGTTCCTTTTAGTGGTCCGCACACTTCTTTCCTTGGTGTTGCAGTGCTTGAATCCCATTAGTGAAGAAACGTTCATCCTGTTTGTTGATCAAAAAAGTCATCAACAACAGATGTGGTGTCATCATCACTATGATACTGATTCCTAGCCAAGTGTTTGGAAAATAGATAATAGTCAGATATCCCCAAATCAAGAGAACAAGGAAGATGTTCAACAAGTTTAAAACTACAGTCATGCACGGCAGCTATTACAACCAAAGACTTGTGTGCTGGAGCATTGCCCTGATGAAACAAATCTCTGTCAGTTTTCCTAGGCATTTGGTCTTGATAATCTTTCATAGCTGCTTCAGGAATTTGATATAGTACTCTCCATTGATGGTGTGGCCTGTTTGAAAATAGTTAATGAACACAATGACTTTTGCATCCCAAAAATTGATGTTGTGGCACGTTTGAAAATAGTTAATAAACACAATGACTTTTACATCCCAAAAATTGATGTTGTGGCACGTTTGAAAATAGTTAATAAACACAATGACTTTTACATCCCAAAAATTGATGTTGTGGCATGTTTGAAAATAGTTAATAAGCACAATGACTTTTACATCCCAAAAATTGATGTTGGTTGAAAATAGTTAATAAACACAATGACTTTTGCATCCCAAAAATTGATGTTGTGGCACGTTTGAAAATAGTTAATAAACACAATGACTTTTGCATCCCAAAAATTGATGTTGTGGCACGTTTGAAAATAGTTAATAAACACAATGACTTTTGCATCCCAAAAATTGATGTTGTAACACGTTTGAAAATAGTTAATAAACACAATGACTTTTGCATCCCAAAAATTGATGTTGTGGCACGTTTGAAAATAGTTAATAAACACAATGACTTTTATCCCAAAAATTGATGTTGTGGCACGTTTGAAAATAGTTAATAAACACAATGACTTTTGCATCTCAAAATTTAGTGTTGTAGCGTTTGAAAATAGTTAATAAACACAATGACTTTTACATCCCAAAAATTGATGTTGTGGCACGTTTGAAAATAGTTAATAAACACAATGACTTTTGCATCCCAAAAATTGATGTTGTGGCACGTTTGAAAATAGTTAATAAACACAATGACTTTTACATCCCAAAAATTGATATTTGTACGTTTGAAAATAGTTAATAAACATAATGACTTTTGCATCAAAAATTGATGTTGTGGCACGTTTGAAAATAGTTAATAAACACAATGACTTTTACATCCCAAAAATTGATGTTGTGACGTTTGAAAATAGTTAATAAACACAATGACTTTTGCATCTCAAAAATTGATGTTGTGGCACGTTTGAAAATAGTTAATAAACACAATGACTTTTGCATCTCAAAAATTGATGTTGTATCGTTTGAAAATAGTTAATAAACACAATGACTTTGCATCCCAAAAATTGATGTTGTGGCACGTTTGAAAATAGTTAATAAACACAATGACTTTTGCATCCCAAAAATTGATGTTGTGGCACGTTTGAAAATGGTTAATAAACACAATGACTTTTGCATAAAATTGATGTTGTGGCACGTTTGAGAAATAGTTAATAAACACGACAAACTTTTGCATCCCAAGTGATGTTGTGGCACGTTTGAAAATAGTTATCGCACAATGACTTTTGCATCCCAAAAATTAGTAGTGTTGTGGCACGTTTGAAAATAGTTAATAAACACAATAGCTTTTAAAAATCAAAAATTGATGTTGTACCGTTTAAAAGTGAGTTAATAACTGACTGACTTGCATCCCAAAATTGATGTTGTGGCACGAAAATAGTGTCAAACACAATGACTTTTGCATCCCAAAAATTGATGTTGTGGCACGTTTCAGAAATAGTTAATGGCTGCAATGACTTTTACATCCCAAAAATTGATGTTGTGGCACGTTTGAAAATAGTTAATAAACACAACAGCTTTTACATCTCAAAAATTGATGTTGTGGCACGTTGAAAATAGTTAATAAACACAATGACTTTAATCCCAAAAATTGATGTTGTAGCCTTGTTTGAAAATAGTTAATAAACACAATGACTTTTATCCCAAGAAGTGATGTTGTGGCACGTTTGAAAATAGTTAATAAACACAATGACTTTTTTGCATCCCAAAAATTGATGTTGTGGCACGTTTGAAAATAGTTAATAAACACAATGACTTTTGCATCCCCAAAAATTGATGTTGTGGCACGTTTGAAAACTGGTTAATAAACACAATGACTTTTTGCATCCCAAAAATTCGTGTTTGTGGCAATTGAAAATAGTTAATAAACAATGACTTTTGCATCCCAAAAATTGATGTTTTGGCACGTTTTGAAAATAGTTAATAAACACGACGACTTTTTGTCTAAAAATTGATGCAATGACACGTTTGAAAATAGTTAATAAACACAATAGCTTTTGCATCCAGAAATTCACGTGTTGCAACCATGAACGAAAATAGTTAATAAACACAATGACTTTTACTCCAAAAATTGATGTTGTACAACTGTTTAAAAAATAGTTAATAAACACAATGACTTTTTATCCAAAAATTGATGTTCATGGCACGTTTCGAAAATAGTTAATAAACCTAGTAAACTTTTGCATCCCCAAGAAATTGTTGATGTTGTGGCAATTGTAATAGTTAATAAACACAATGACTTTGCCGTCCCAAAAATTGATGATGATGTTGTGGCACGTTTGAAAATAGTTAAGCCAACCACAATGACTTTATCAAAAATTGATCATTTATTGGCAGTTTATGAAAATGGACAAATAACCACAATGACTTTGCATTAAAAATTGTAGTCAGTATGGCAGACTGAAAATGAGTTAATAAAGAAACACAATGACTTTACATCCAGAGTGTCATCAGCTTTTCTGCAGATGAAACAAACTTGGTTTACTTTGGATCAGGGAAGAAGGGATGTTTCCATGGCATGAATTCTTTCTTTCTGTCTCTGCCTCAAAGTAATGAACTCAACACTCATCCTGGGTTAAGAAACTCTGATAAGTTCATGAGGCTCAAACTTTTTTTGACAGTGGAAAGAGCGGACAAAGCAGCTAATACAGGAAAGGGAAAGATTTCTGAAATTTCAAGAGAAATTCCATTCATGTAACAAAGAGTAGAGAAAGAGTGTTGAAGAGAAGGAAAAACATTAAAGTGACAGAAAGAATAATAGTTAAATAGAAAGAAGAAAAAGAAAGTGAAAAAAGAGAGAAAAGGAATTAGAGAAAAAGAAAACAAAAAGAGAAAATAATGAAAAGAAAAATCAAATTTACTGAAACAGAAAAATAACACAAATTTAAGAGGAAAAAGTATTGCTATCCTCTCAAGGGTGACAATATGAATCCTAATCCATGACTCATTACAAAAATTCATACAATGGTAATATCAATCATTTTCTTATAGAGAAACATTTAGCATTCACGGACAGAGATCTGAAGGCAAATTGGTATGGCAAAGAATGCATTCCAGAAGCTGAGTAGAGTATTAAGAGACAAGAAAAGAGTACTAGATTGCTAGAAACAAAGAAGAGAGTACTAGATTGCTATGTGATGTCAGTTTTTCAATATGGCAATGAATGCTGGACAATATCATTAAAGATGAATGAAAAACTTGAAGCAACTGAAATATGGTTCTACAGAAGGATGCTACAAATATCATGGACCGAGCATGTGAGCAATGATGAGGTTTTAGAATAGATGGAAAGCGTGACACTGAAATATGAAAACAAATTGGCATGGAGAAAGACGAGAATTCTGGATTGCTATGTGATGTCACTTCTTCAATATAACAGTGAATGCTGGACAATATCATCAAAGATGAAGGAAAATCTTGAAGAAACTGAAATATGGTTTAACAGAAGGATGCTGCAGGTATCATGGATTGAGCACATGAGCAATGTTATGGTTTTGGAAAGGATGGAAACAAAAAGGAAATTAATACTGAACATCAGGAAAAGACAGCTAAAGTTCCTGGGACATGAAGGAAGGAGGGCTTGGAGAATCTGATACTCACTAACCAGACAGAGGGAAAGAGAGACAGGGGAAAGCAGCGGGTAACATACTTGATGGGCCTGAGCAGGTAAATGGCAGAGCTGGGGTTGGGTAGTGTAACAAGAGAAAGAGTGCTAAGAACCACCAGGGATAGGAAGATGTGGAAGGCCATGATCACCTACGACCTGAAAGGACATGGTACATAGAAGAAGAAAAATGTTACTTGAATTAAGCTTTCTTTCACTTCTTGGGAATCTGGCTGAGAGAAAATTGTAGTATTTACCTTTGAACATACAAACTAGATTTTATCTCTCAATTGTGTTTCTGACAGAAAACAACAAATAAATTGTGGCCATAGTCATAGTTGGTGTTATTAATTGTATGGATTGTTTTATTTATGTATCTGGAGTTATAAAAATGCTTTATTTTCCAAACATGGTCAGCACATAGTGGTCATGTTCATTGTTGATGTCATTGTGTGTTGACTACTTTTTTTATTATTTCTTCCATTATTTTTATCTATTTTTACATGTGGATGAGGCCATTACATTTGTATTTTGAACAAGTATCTTGCCGATTGAGTTTAGTAGGTCTCCATATATGCTTAGATGATATTACAAATATTATAGCCTCATCTTTATGTCAAAGAAAAAAGACTAAAAGTAATGGAAGTATAATAAATAAAAAATTAAAAGCCTAACATGTCCACAATTTGTTGATCATATTTGGAAAGTAAAGCATCCTTATAACTCTAGATACATACATTAAAAAAAAACCCATATATTCAGTTAATATAGAAAATAAAATCATCCTTGACAATGGCTAAAATTATAACAAAAGCTGCTTGGACATCCAGAACATTTGAACAATTTCCTCATAATTTATGTCAAAAAAATAAACTTATTAATAATATCTATTAAAACCTATTAATAACATCTATTAAAAATTAAATATTAAAAGTGATACGGCCAGAGGGCTCAATACTAGCAGTATAGCTTGGGCTTTCCCAGGTGTAATGAAAGTTTTAAAACTAATCCATGGTCCTGGAGCTCAGACTCAGCCTAAAGATTATTTGTGTGAAGTTTGGTGAGAATCGGATAAAAATTGTGGATTTGTATAAAGAACATACAGACAGATAAACAGACACACACAAACATCTTGCTTTTTATATATATATAGTCGATTTTCTGCACTTGTAAGAACTGCAACCTTGAAACTTCTGAATATCATTTCTTATGTCTTTGTCTATGAGTGCATTATATTTGATTAAAATCGTACCACTGTTTCTATAACCCGATTTTTTCGATTATCGATATTTATCGGGGGTACCTCAACACAAAACCTAGCTAAGAACACTCGCAGACAAGAAAATCAGTTCAGCCATTTCGGAGTCTATAGGTAATGTATATACACACACACACACACAGACAAAGTTCCATTTATAAATAAGTTTGAATATATATATATATATATATATATATATATATATATATATATTACATATAAAAATTCAGATTTTACAAGATTGTATGGCCATTTCAGAAAATGAGATTCATTTTATCAGCGATCTTAAACATTATGGAAAATACAATTAATTGTTTGAATATATATGTGTGTAATGACAACAGCAGTAAGCATAGCAAAAAGAAAAAGAAGTAGGAAAGGAAGGAGAAGAAGAAAGAAAAAAGGAAAAACTGGCAGACTGAAGGGAATGCTGGCAAAGAGGGTAAGAGAATCAAGATTGATACATTAAAAAAGATAAAAATGTATGTAGAACAGACAGATGATGAATTTTTTCTCGGTTTTGTTGAATTTTTCTAATTTTTTTTTTCCATTTCAAACCTAAACAGGGCCTGAAATTGTTAAGATCAAAATAATTTACATTAAAATTTACCTCAGGAATAAAAAGGAAAAAAACAGCAGACTAATCTATAATGTAAGTAATTAATATACCTAAAGCAAAGAAAAACAACTATTATAAGAAAAATTAAAATTTAGATAACTGTAAAATAAATTAAAAATATACTTAAGGTGGCATCAACACTTAGATAATGCTTCAGATATAAATAAATTTCTAATTGGATAAATAATAGAAATTATTTTATAATATACATAAAAATTATATATATATATATATATATATATATATATATATATATATATATAATCATTATATTGCTGATAAGAGATGAAAAGTAATTTAGAATAATTAAAATTATTAAGAAATTATTAGAGTTGAGCAAACACGATAAAATCACTCTATAGCAAAGATCTAATTAAAAGGCTAATATTATATAAATTAATTTGCAATTTTAAAATATTCAAAAATGCAAAAGTAGCTGCTTATTATATCTAAGATGAGACTACACTATTTAAATTGTTTGATCTGTTGTTGTCACTTTTTTGTCATATTTATGACATTTCGACCACTGTGCACTTCAGCCTTCTTCAGAATCTGTCTATATTTCTGAAATGTGAGTATTTACACTATTTACATTGTTCAGTCTGTTGTTTTCATTTTTATTGTCATATTCACAGTGTTTTGGCTGCTGTACACTCCAGCATTCTTCAGGTGACATACATTGAAATTTTAAACCAGACCCTTTGTTTTGTCCAAGGGGTAGATTGTTCTAGTTCCACAAGAACACATTACCCAGTGGATAAATGTGTTGGTTGAAGTAATCCAGTGTCTTGACCAAAAAAAGATGAGAGTTCAATTTCTGGCAACATCAGGTGGATCCAAAACATGGAAAGATGAATTGCTAAAGGGAATTAACTGAAACTGAGATATCCAGTAAAGGCATGGCATGTTGAACTAGAACAATCTACTCCCATCGACTAAATAGAGTTTCAGTTCAAAATTTCAGCGTATATCACCTGAAGATGGCAGGAGTGTACAACAGCTAACATGTAAATATGACAATAAAAATGAAGACAGTAGTTTATGTAATTCAGAACAATTCTGTAATTCAGAAAGATTGTAAATGCAAAAATATATTTTTTTTTTCAGTAAACATATAAATTTCTTGTAATCATTGTGTCTAAGATGAGAAACTCCATATAGTTAAATGGCAGTGGTATTCAGAAAACTATTTGACGAATCATAAAATTTTGTGAATTAAATACCAAGGACAAAGTACTAAGACTATTTTTTTTAAAAAAAGAAATAAGCAAATTACTAATGAGAAGTTTAATAAACTGTTTATATTCAGGCAAAAACCTGACATATAATTAGAGAGATGAAAAAATATCTCCAAAATTATGAAATTAAATTACATTTGATAATTATAATTTAATTAGATAATTAAATTACTTCATTGATAAAAGAAATGGCCTGCAGCATAGTTTTGGACCATTCAGTCTTGAAGGATAGTTTTGTTTTATTCTTTTTTGGTTTTAGTTTATTTTGTTGAATTTTTTTCCTGTTTGTCTTTTTTTTTTTAAATTTTCCTGTTGCATTTCCTTTCATGTCCAAATAATAGAACTAGAACTAAAATAACGATGTTGAATGGACAGCCTTCACAATGTCGGGGCAATTTTCTCCTTCAGGGAAAAAAAGTAAGACAATGAAACAAAAATCAATTGAATCATTGGTTTCCTTAAAAAAGTAAATTATACAAAAAGAAAAAAAAGAAATTCAAAGTAAAAGACAGCTGGGATTTCTTTACAAAATCAGGGAACTATGAAATTCAGACAACTATTTATTAAAAGTTTCTAGAAATTTTTAAAAGCATTAATTTATTTATATTTACTAAAGTCTGCAAAATTAAAAAAAACCAAAAAAAAACCGATAGCCTTCCTAAAATATAAAATTCTCTATAAAAAAAAAGAAAATGGTTTGTTTCCAATCTCTATGTACATTTGTGCTTGTCTCTAGTTTGCACTTGGCTTATAGATATCTCTGCCCAGTCTTGATTAATAAATGTCTTCTACTTGTCTCTAGCTCACAATTGATCTACCAATATTATGTACCCAACTCTAGCTCACATTCAATTTTGCATCCATCTATACCTCAAAACATGATTTACGAACATCACGCACAAGTCTTAGACTCACAATTGATTTATAGATGCTTTCCGACTCTCTCTATAGCTCACAAATGATTAACGGACTAGTTGCATATTTATCTGGTTTATTCTTGATTTATGGACATCTTGCACTCGTCTCTATGCATGACTGAATTTATGCACGTCTTGTATGCATCTGTGGCTCACACGTGATTTATGGATGTCTTCTGCTTTTCTCTAGCTCACAACCAATTTACATACATTTTGCACCTCTCAATTTATGGACATCTTGCACTCGTCTCTATATTTCCCTCAATTTATGGATATCTTTCATGCATCTTTGGCTCACACTGAATTTCTGGAAATGTTTTGCCTTTTTCTAGTTCACCATCAATTTATGGACATTTTGCATCTGTTTCTGACACATTGATTTTTAAACATATTGCATATATTTACGGCTTACACTTGACATATGAACAATATCATGCTTATCTTGAACTCCAAAAGTCCAGATGAATATTAATCAAATATTTTTTAGTTCATTTTAAATATATTCTACTCTTACATGTGAGTAAGGAATATTTTCCAAATGATCTAACAAGAATTCTATTTTAATACAATCTTTTAAGTTGAAAAAGAAAAAGTCAAAAGCCCTGTTCAAATCATTGTTCACCATCTTGTTTTAATATTTTGAGCAAAGGATAAGAATCAAGAAATGCTAAAAAATAAAAAAAAAACAATGACATAAAACTCTTATTTTATATTGGCTCTGTAATAAAACCCTTTCTTTTTTATAATCTTAACATTACAGATATGAAAAGACTATGAGAGAATAAAGTCACAATTACAATGACTTAGTTTAGCTCAAGGCTATGGAAAAAGATAATTTTTTTATAACATTAGTTTTTCGTTATGTTATTCTGAAGGGAACTTTTGGTAACTTTAGTGAGCATCAGGAAGAGACAACTGAAGTTCCCGGGACATGCAACGAGGAAGGACGGCTTGGAGAACCTGATACTGACAGGCCAGATAGAAGGAAAAAGAGACAAAGGAAGGCAGCGGATAACATATTTGAAGAGCCTGATCAGGTGGATGATGGAACGAGGGTTGCGTGGAGTAACAGGAGAAAACATATTAAGAGCCACCAAGGATAGGGAGACGTGGAAAGCCATGATCGTCTACGTTCTGAAAGGACAGGACACATAGAAGAAGAAGAAGAATACATATGCCAACTGTTTATCAGAAATTATAATGTGGATATAAAGTGGGGGATCAAATCTATATTATAATCAATATATAAACTGGTCCCTCATTTTGTGGCCATGCTAGTTTCTATACATTTATATTCTAGATTTATGAGCTTCAGCTAGTGGATGGCAGAGTGGGGTTTTGGTGGTGCAACAGGAGAAAGTGTGCTAAGAGCCACCAGGGATAGGAAGACGTGGAAAGCCATGATCGCCTATGTCCTGAAAGGATAGGGCACATAGAAGAAGAAGAATATTTCGATCTCTTTGCATAAAGTCAATGTACGAAACAAATCTTTCAAATAATGCAAAATAATTATCTCGGAATTATTCTCTCAAGTAATTCACTAAGCAAACAATATTTTCAATGACTCACAACTCCAGAATGATACATAACACAAAACACACTTCGACTTCAATCTGAGTGCTTTATATACTAAATATTTATGGTCATGCAAGGGATAGGGAGACGTGGAGAGCCATGAAGGGACAGGGCACATAGAAGAAGAAGAAGATCCCAGAAGCACAATTCGTTCAATGGTTACATTTGTTGCTTGGAGATGCTACGGATATCATGGACTGAGCATACAAGCAACGACGAGGTGTTAGAAAGAATGGCAACAAAAATGAAATTGATGCTGAGCATCAGGAAGAGACAACTGAAGTTCATGGGACATGCAATGAGGAAAGAGGGATTGGAGAACCTGATACTAACATGGCAGATAGAGGGAAAAAGAGACAGAGGAAAGTAGTGGATAACATATTTGAAGAGCCTGACTGGGTGGATGACAGAATGGGAGTTGTGAGTTGTTACAGGAGAAAGCGTGCTAAGAGCCACTGGGGATAGGGAGACATGGAAGGCCATGATCATCTATGTCCTAAAAGGACAAGGCACATAGAAGAAGAAGAAGAAGAAAAGATCCCAGGAGCACAATTCGTTCAATGGTTACATTTGTTGCTTGGAGATCAGTGTCCAACCATATATCAATATCAACACTTTGCTCAATATTAATTTCTTTTTCACTTCCATTCTTTCCAACACCCCATCATTGCTCACATGCTCGGTCCATGATATCTGCAGCATCCTTCTGTAGAACCACATTTCAGTTGCTTCAAGTTTTTCCTTCATTTTTGATGATATTGTCCAACATTCATTGCCATTTTGAAAAACTGACATCACATAGCAATCTAGTACTCTCTTCTTTGTTTCTAATGAAAGTTTCCTGTGTCTGAAAATTTTACTCAGCTTCTGGAGCACATCCTTTGCCATGCCAATTCTCTTTCAAATATCTGTGTTGCACTTTCCATCTCCTGTTAGAACACTTCCCAGGTATTTAAATTTTTGTACCTGCTTGATTGTAGTATCCCCGACCTGTAATTAGCATTTTGGGTTGCTATTTTGCTGATGACCATGCATTCAGTTTTCTTACAGTTTATTTGTAGGAGTGATTCTATAAAAAAGGCAAGGTAGATGTAATAGGACTGGTACATGAAGGTTCAACATTTAACACATTTTGGGGGTAATTATTTTAAAAGTGAGGGGTTAGATGTAATGGGTCTTATAATTGAAGATTTTAACATTTGATATATTTTGGGGTAATTCTTTAAAAGTGGCACTTTAGATGTTTTGGTTTGTTTTACAGCATATCACTCTCAACAGGTTATTTAATGCCGACAAGAGTTTTACGATAGATTTGTATGAAAAGAATATATATTCCTTGTAAGAAATTGGTTTTGAAATCCAGTTTTAGAACATATTTTATTAACACATTTTTGTAAAAAGAGCTTCAATGAGAGACAAATGCATATATATTCATATGCAAATATCTTACTGAATTTTTTTTGTGTGTGTTTTCTCTCTCAAAAATGTCTTTCTGGTTGTATATATTTTCCAAAATGTATTGCTGGTAATGTATATATATTTCATTTTATGTTTTCTTGTAGAGGCCGACCACTTTTAGACATGATAGTATGTTATTCATATTTACATTTTTGAACAGATGAAACATGCCATCAGAATTATAAAATTGTTGTCTAGAGATAGCTAGTTCTTGGCACTCTGTCAAAATATGTTTAATTGATAGAACTTGTTTACATGCTTGACATACTGGTTGAATTTCATTGGTAATTAAAAAAAAGAATGTGACATTCTTGTATGGCTGGTGTGCAAGCATGATATCATGACCTTCTCTTTTTGAGACTTCCTGAAGAATGCATAACATACTCCAAGCCTGGGCTGGATTAAATGGAGTTTATTTTGTGGATAATTGTCCCTGTCAAGGAGTAACCTGATCCCATTAACATGTCAGGGCTACACAGACCAGTATACTCACACACATGAGAGACCCAGTGCACCCGTCACCACATTTGCTGCACTACCCAAACTTTTAGTGGACAAGCTGAATGGTTAACAACCATATCCATGTCTAAATGTCCCTATGAACTGCCAGCATCTTTTAACGCTTATACTTTAGGTTGAGTTGTTATTCATCTACTAGTTCATTTAGGTACAGTTTTCCTAAAGTATTCAATTTGTTATCTTTACAAGCATTAGATCTTGACCTGACCAGCATCTCCAACTGCCCGTCTAGTCCAGATAAGGGCCAAAGTGGTGTGTTGAGAACTAGAAATACAAACCTTGACTACTGAGACCCCCAACCATCAGGATCTCATACCCAGACATCGCAGTTCATCACCTATAGAAAACAGGTGGCCTAATAAGGGAGATCTTACCCCTCTGCAGAGGTGCAATCAGCGTATTTTGAAATCACAGCCAAAAAGATGAGCAATGTAGATGTAATTTAACACATTTTTAGGTAATTCTTTAAAAACTGATGGTGAAGATATAATGTGTCTGGTAAATGTTTCTTAAACATTAATCACATTTTGCAAGTATTTTTTAAAAAGCAGTAAGGTAGATATTATTTGTCTGGTAAGTGAACATTTGAACATTTAACACATTTTAGGAGGTAATTTATTAAAATTGGATGGTAGATGTAATGAGTCTGGTAAATGGGTCTGGTAAATGAAGTCTGGTAAATGGGTCTGGTAAATGAAGCGTTCAACATTTTAATAAATTGCTCTCTGAATTTCTAGAATCAGGAATTATTATTTACATGTAGAAAATTGTTCTCATCTTTCTTGTTTTAAGCCCATTCTTTTGGTTGTTGTGTTTTATTGATTTGTTCATGTGTTTCTTGATCTAAGGCCACTTCAACAAATCGAAGAAAATGGTGAGATCAATATAATTTCTAATGAACTGCACTTATTAACTCCTCCTCTTACACTCATACAACTGCATAATTCAATAATACTCTACATTAAATAGCTCTTAGGCTATTCATGGAACATTATTAAAATAAACATAGCTAATTTCTCAGAATTTTATAGAATATATTTAACCCTTTATCATTGACCATGCTCAAACTGTCCTCATAAATATCGGTTGTCAACATCTCACTGATTGTGGTGAAATTTTCACTGTTTGTATGATTTCTTGTGTTATTTGTGATGATGTCACCATATATTATAGCAGAATATATATGGGATGTGCATTGTGGTGCAGTGGATATTGGCTCAGAATGAGAAATCAGGGAGCCAAGTTCAAATTCCAGTTGAATTCATTGAATTCACTTACACACAAATACCCTTGGGAAAGGTATTAATCCATCACTTCTCTCCAGTTATGGGTTAAATATTAAAACAGACTGGGTTCTATAGCCTTGGCTAGCAACCAGTCTACCGCAGAAAGTAATGGCAACCTACTGCGGGATAATCTTCTGCCCAGTCAGTCATGTCTCTTTCGAGATATAATCGCCCAAAGCGTTTATCACGTATGATATATGGGACAGGTTATGATGGGTTGAATTCTAAAGTGTTAAAAATCACAGTGTGAGTAGTTTTCTCTATGAAATCAATTTGGACAGTAAATGTAACAATAAGATCTGAAGGCAAACAGGCATGGCCAGAACACATTCCAGAGAAGAGTATTGAAATACAGGAAAATTTCACTAGAAACAAAGAAAAGAAGATTGGATTGTTATATGATATGTTCGTTAATATGGCAGATGAGATGAGATGAGGGAAAGCATGGAAGCAACCAAAATATGGATCTACAAAAAAATGCTAAGGATACCATGGACTGAACAAGTGAGGTTTGGGAGAGGATAGACATGAAAAGAAAACTTATACTTAACATCAAAAAAAGACGGTTGAAGTTTCTGAGACATGTAATGATGAAGAAGGGCTTGAAAAATCTGATACTCATGGCACAAATAGAGGGAAGGAGAAACAGAGGAAAGCAACACGTGACATACATGACAAACTTGAGCAGATGGATGGCAGAGTAGGGTTTGGGAAGAGTATCAAAATGAAGGAATATAAAGAGTTGCAAGTGATACAGAAAAGTGGAAGGCCATGATCACCTACATCCTGAAGGAACATGGCATATAAAAGAAAAATCATTGTAACTAAATGAGATTTGCTCTTCATTTCAATGAGAGTTTTGCAATAAAACAAAGGTCTCTTTTTTGCAGATACTGTAGTGTTACCTCATTCCACTTCTCTGAGAGCCAAGTTGTATAAATGACCAGAATTTGAATGACACCTGTAGTCAAACAGCGCTTGACCTACAGACCTTTATCTGGATTGGTCCAATCAAATTTAATGACAGAGAAACAGTGATATTACAACATCAATCAGATACAACTATATGTATCACAAAAAGAAATTCAATGCCAAGAATGATTTCATGAAACCTTTCTTAGGTACTATGATACATACATACACACACACACATATATATATATATATATAACCCCCTTTATTTTTTATTTTATATACGTCAAAGAGGGTGAATTATCTGAGTTTACAATGGCCAGCAGGTTAAATCACTGGAAGAAATCAGTCTAGAATGGAGTTGTAGGAAATAAGCATTCACTGAAATAGATAAAAGGAGCCAACCAATTGGCACACAATTAGATTGTGATATACTCTCCGATTTGATAATATTATGTAATGTGACAACACAAAATAGAGACATTATAGAAAGAGATAATTAAATAGAAACATTATACAGAAATAAAGGTAATCAGGCATGTCTGTGGAGATGTCAAAGGGTGGGGCCTGTATAGTGAAAGCAAAATAATGAAAGGCAGGGTAAAAATGAATCAAGACAATCAACCGCAAATCTAATTACTTTGAGGGAGAAACAGATTATGATATCAATAAGTTTGGTTGGTTGGTTGTTTTGTTTTTATGGCAAATCAACCTTGGCAGGTCATTTATTGCCAACTAAATTTTATTTATTGCTGGTAATACCTTTTTCTTTCAACAATTTATTGTTGTTTTTATAAGTTTTTGTGTCCAGTAATACATTTTTCTTTTCGAGTATCATTGGGATTTGTTTTTAAGGGCAGGGTCCCCAAGTCCTACCCCTCTTATTTAACCCATAACTGGAGGGAAGAGACGAATTAATACCTTTCCCAAGGGTACCAGTGCTAAAGTGAATGTAGGGTACTGAAATTTGAACTCGGCTTACCAATTTCTTTTTCCGAGCCAATATCCACTGCACCACGAAGCACATCTGTCACTATACGCTTACAGTACCTGGTATTCCCAAGCAGTCACCCATCTAAGTACTGACCAGGCTCAATGTTGCTTAACTTTGGTGATGAAGTGAGAACTGGGATATTCAACATGGTAGGCTGTAAGCCGATATCAATAAGACATAAGAGAATGATGTGAGAATTTTCCTCTTACATGCTGCAAAAAGGAAGTACAAAAGCAGATTTATGTGAAATGAAGAACTTACCATATCTATCCTGTATGTAGGGGTTAGCACCATTTTCAAGCAAATACTTTGTGATGTCAACATGATTCTGTCTCACAGCAGTCAATAAAGGAGTCCTGCATAAAAAATTTTAAAAATGTTGAATTTGTGAATAAAAAATGTTGAATTTGTGAATAAAAAATGTTGAATTTGTGAATAAAAAATGTTGAATTTGTGAATAAAAAATGTTGAATTTGTGATATCCAGTAGATGTTTTATGCAGTTTAAATGCAGCATGTGCAGCTAGTGTAACAATTACCAACACAGAAAGTAGAAATGACAAGTTTTCTTGCCACCCAAGTTTCAGTTTTGAGTTTTGTTTAATGGTATATCAACACCGCTGTGGGCTATTTAATACCAAAAAGATAGGTTTAAAGGTATTTTTTAATGTTCATTTATTGTGAGAAGGTTGATTTAGTCAGATTTTAATCAAAACTTTTCGTTTTTATTCTTTTTTATTTAAAAAAAAACTGAAAATGTCTTCAAAGTTTGTATTCAAAAATGTTTTGCCGAGAATAATTTTTTCCTTCAAAAATGTATTGTTGGTAATATTTTCCCTTCAAAAATTGATATTTTGTTCTACAAGGCTATTTTTATAAATATATTTCTATGAAAGTTTATTTTTATAATTTCATAGTGTTTTGACCCCAGTTTGGGGGTTAACTATTTGCCCATAGCTGGGACCCTAACAGGTGCTACCACTCCAGGTCAGGGTGGACCTGGGAACAACAGCAATTAAGAGGTGGTTCTATGCTCCTCACAACCTCCCAATCAGAGGCCTTGCTGCCAGATGCAGTTTACCGTCATACCCAGGACCCACCTAAGTTTGAAATAGGTAAAATAGCAAAATATACTGGGCTCTCTAGCTATAAGTGGTTACCATTCTTAGAGAAATATACTGGGCTCTCAAGCTTGTGCAAATTAATTGAAACAAAACAAGTAATGTCTTTCTGTAATCTCTCACACATTCGCTGATCACACATATGTTGTGTCCTGGCATTGTTTTTTCTTTTGACCACATCTTCCTTTATATTTTGAAATGGTATAGACAGATAAATAGATAGATGAACATTGATAGATAAATAGTCTCTTGAACAAATTAATTGAAACAAAACAATGTTTCTTAAGATCTTTCACACTTTCCCCAAACATATATGCATCATCTCTTAGCATTGTTTTTCTCTTCTGACAAAATGTTCCTTTACATTTTGGAGTGATATAGATAGACAGATACATAGATAGTCGCTTGTACAAATTAATTGAAACAAAACAATGTTTCCTAAGATCTTTTACACTTTCCCCAACCATATATGCATCATCTCTTAACGTTGTTTTTCTTTTCTGACCAAATGTTCCTTTACATTTTGTGGTGACATAGAAAGATAAATAGATAAATGAACATAGATAAATAGTCTCTTGCACAAATTAATTGAATCAAAACACTGTTTCTTAAGAGCTTTCACACTTTCCCCAACCATATATGCATCATCTCTTAACGTTGTTTTTCTTTTCTGACCAAATGTTCCTTTACATTTTGTGGTGACATAGAAAGATAAATAGATAAATGAACATAGATAAATAGTCTCTTGCACAAATTAATTGAATCAAAACAATGTTTCCTAAGATCTTTCACACTTTCCCCAACCATATATGCATCATCTCTTAGTGTTGTTTTTCTCTTCTGACCAAATGTTCTTTTACATTTTGTGGTGACATAGAAAGATAAATAGATAAATGAACATAGATAAATAGTCTCTTGCACAAATTAATTGAATCAAAACAATGTTTCCTAAGATCTTTCACACTTTCCCCAACCATATATGCATCATCTCTTAGTGTTGTTTTTCTTTTCTGACCAAATGTTCCTTTACATTTTGTGGTGACATAGAAAGATAAATAGATAAATGAACATAGATAAATAGTCTCTTGCACAAATTAATTGAAACAAAACAATGTTTCTTAAGATCTTTCACACTTTCCCCAACCATATATGCATCATCTCTTAGTGTTGTTTTTCTCTTTTGACAAAATGTTCCTTTACATTTTTGACTGATAGATTCAGTTTGTTTCTTCACCTTGATGACATGACTGACAGTTAAAAGGCTGACACCAACAATATATGCAATCTCTCTGTAAGGCATGCCACCATGTTTGTGCAGCATTACAATTTTCAAAAGTATCCTTAAAGTAATGTCTTAAATCAATGGCCGTAGGATAACTAATCAACAGTCGAGACAGTAGAGTCTTGCGGTGATAAAATTCTGATGCAATCATGGATGATGCAATATTTTTCAAGGCCAACCAAATTTCATCATACACCTTGAAAATAGATCCATATTACTGTACACCACTACAAATGATTTAATCTGAGGAAAAATAGAAATCAATTACACCCTGTCACTCCAGTGGGTCTAAGACTGACCATATGATAAAAGAAAGGAAAATAAAGCAGCTGTTTCTATTAATTTGCATAAGGATGTAAGTGGTCATCAGTTTTGAAGAAAAACTGAACTGAATTGTTGAATGTTATCTATCTCAACTTATTTATAAATGGAACTTTATGTGTGTGTGTCCGTTACCTATAGACTCCAAAATGGCTGAACCGATTTTCTTGCAAATTTACACACTTGTACTATAAGCGTCTGCAAGTGTTCTGAGCTAGGTCTTGTGTCGAGTTACCCCGATAAATATTGAAAATTGGTAATCGAAAAAATCGGGTTATAGAAGGACTGGTCCAATTTTAATCAAATTTGATACACTCATAGACAAAGACATAAGAAACGATATTCAGAAATTTCAAAGTTGCAGAGAATTTGATATTGATACCAGGAAATCAAAATTTAACTTACATCCATTCATTTTTCTTTCGGTCTATGGTTCCGCTTTAACTGGAAACAACTATTGCTTTTTAGTCTTTTGTGCCAACATCCAAAGAGTCTGAGCTCCAGGACCATGGATTAGTTTTAAAGCTTTCATTACACCCGAGCAACACCTGGCTATACTGCTAGTCCAGGATAAATAGTAATGTGGAAATAGATTTAGTTTGCATAAGCTGATTCTAGGTAGACACACACTACTGGCAATAATTATTAAGCCAGCCCAGTTTTTTTTTAAAGAAATGATTTATTTCATACTATTTTTAGTATTTATTGCCAAATGAAAATAAAATGGTTCTTTTGTTATTATTACTCTGCAAAATTTTACAAGGCAAGGAAGCAAAGATGAACTCATCCGAATCATCCTAAATTTTTTTCTTTCTTTCATTAATGAAACTGCAATATAGGTAATTATTAAATATTTATAAATTCATTTGATGCACAAGTTATTGTGCAATATTAACAAAAGAACCATTTTGTTTTCATTTATAATTATTCACTTGGCAATAAATACTAAAAAAAGTATGAAATATTTTTAAAACACCAGGGTGGCCTAATAATTATGGTCAGTGTAGGATTTTTAGACCTGAATTAATAAAGTTGACAGAGGTTTGGTTTGCATAAATGTCAAAAAGATGGTCATAAGTTTCATTTCACACCAGTGGCAGTTGTTCTTTGCTTGATGTGAAAGGTTTAAAAAATATATATGCACTAGATTAAAAAAGTTAGACACATGATATCATTATCAAAAGGCTAGATATATAGATAACACAAGAATCAAAAAAATAAACTTTGGTTTGCACAGCTGCCAAAATGATAGTCAGCTACATTTGTACTAGATTAAAAATGATTGGGTTTGCACAGGATTCAAAATGGTAGACATGTTTGGTTTACACAAGTGTCAAAAAGGTAAATATAAGGGTAGCTAGCTTGGAATTCAAAATGTAGACACAGATCCAAGTTGCACCAGATTCAAAAAGGTAGGCTCAGATATGAATTGTGCTAGAGTCAAAAGGGTATATGCAGGGGTGGTTTCCATGAGAGTCAAAAGGGTATATGCAGGGGTGGTTTCCATGAGAGTCAAAAGGGTATATGCAGGGGTGGTTTCTATGACAGACAAAAGGGTAGATGTAGGTTTTGTTTCTGTAATAGTCAAAAAGTAGATATGGGATTGGACTTACATGTCAAAATAAAGGGGTAATTCATAGGTTGGACTTGTGTCAAAATCAAAAGACTGGATGTAGGTTGGACTTATATCAAAGTCAAAAGAGTAGATATGGGTTGAACTCATAATCAAAGTCAAAAGAATAGATATGAAGGATGGACTTGTCAAAGTCAAAAGGGTAGATATAGGTTGGACTTGTGTCAAAATCAAAAGGTAGATGTAGGATAGGACTTACATGTCCAAAGTCAAAAGGGTAGATATGGGTTGGACTTGTTGTGTCAAAGTCCAAAAGGTAGATGTAGATTGAACATGTCCAAAAAGTCAAAAAGGGTAGATATAGTTGGACTTGTGTCAAAGTCAAAAAGGAGTAGATGTAAATTGGACTTATGTATTAAGTGCGAAAAAGGAGTAGTTATAGTTGGACTTATTATCCAAGGAAAGTCAAAAAGGTAGATATAGGTTGAACATATGAAAGTCAAAAGAAATGAATGTGGTTATGGACACAATAAAGTCAAAAAAGGGTAGATATAGGTTGGACTTGTGTCAAAATAAAAGGTAGATGTAAGAAGTTGGACTTATGTCAAAGTCAAAAGGGTAGATATGAAGTTGAACTTGTATCAAAGTCAAAAAGGTAGATGTAGAGATTGGACTTATCAAAGTCAAAAGGTAGATGTGGAAAGATGGACTTGTGTCAAAGTCGAAAAGTGTAGATGTAGGTTGAACTTGTATCAAAATCAAAAGATGAATGTGGGATTGGACTTGTATCAAGGATAAAGGTAGATATATGAACAGTTTCATCATAAAGTCAAAGGTAGATATAGAGTTGGACCATGTCAAAGTCAAAGGGTAGATGTGGAACGGACTTGTGTCAAAGTCCAAAGGTGAATGTAGGTTGGACTTGTATAAAGTCAAAGGGTAGATGTAGGTTGGACTTGTGTCAAAGTCAAGGGTAGATGTAGGTTGGACTTGTATCAAAGTCAAAAGGGTGAATGTGATTGGACTTGTATCAGGAAGTCCAAAAGGGTAGATGTAGGTTGGACTTGTGTCAAAGTCAAAAGGGTAGATGTAGGTTGGACTTCCATGTCAAAGTCAAAAGAGGGTAGATATAAATTGAGCTTGTATCAAAGTCAAAAAGGTAGATATAGGTTGGACTTGTATCAAGGTCAAAAGGGTAGATATGGGTTGGACTTGTGTCAAAGTCAAAAGGGTAGATGTCAGAGTTGGACTTGTATCAAAGTCAAAAGGGTAGATGTAGGTTGGACTTGTATCAAAGTCAAAAGGGGTAGATGTAGGTTGAACTTGTATCAAAGTCAAAAGGGTAGATATAGGTTGGACTTGTATCAAAAGTCAAAAGGGTAGATATGAGTTGGACTTGTGTCAAAGTCAAAAGGGTAGATGTAGGTTGGACTTGTGCTCAAAGTCAAAAAAGGGTGGATATAGGTTGGACTTGTGTCAAAGTCAAAAAGGTAGATGTAGGTTGGACTTGTATCAAAGTCAAAAGGGTAGATGTAGGTTGGACATGTCAAAGTCAAAAGGGTAGATGTAGGTTGGACTTGTATCAAAGTCAAAAAGGTAGATGTGAGTTGGACACTAATAAAAGTCAAAAAGGGTAGATGTAGGTTGGACTTGTATCAAAGTCAAAAGGTAGATGTAGGTTTGGACCTTGTCAAAGTCAAAAGGGTAGATGTGGATGGACATGTCAAGTCAAAAAGGGTCGATGTAGATGACACCATATTGCATGCAGATACAAAAAAATAACTGTCACTACTTCTACACAATGCGTTATTGTATGATCACTGAAGTTAAGCAACATTAAGCCAGGTCAGTAACTAGATGGGTGACCATTTGGAAATATCAGATGCTACAAGCTCAGATGTATGAGATGTGTAATGAATAACAGTTTAGAATTGGAAATCATAGTACAAGTTCCAGTTCTGGTCAGGTTCATTATGACACCCAAATACCATTTGGAAAGGTATGAAGCCACCTCTTCTATCGATTAATTAGTAAAACTAGTATCGGTAAAATGATCATTTTCTTGTAGAAATTCTTACAATCTTACAATATTTTCTACAAAAGGCTGATAAACCATGAAAAATAAATCAATCAAATTAGCTACACATGTCTTTAGATGCATTTACATTCTCTAGAATATAACAGTATATAAACTACAATGGATAAAAAATGAGGGATCAATTTATATATGGATTGTAATGCAGAATTGATCCACCACTTTATATCCTTTAAATAACTCACGAAAGTTAAAACTCATTATATAAGCATTCAAATGTTACTGATGCTGACAGGTATTCGGACATCAAAATTTAAGGTTAGGATTCCCTATTCATTTCCCCTAATAAATCTGACCAACATTCTTATTTACTCGACTTGTTCCTTACCTCATTTTCTAGTTCTTGCAGAGCATCACAACTCTGTCCTCTTGACAATTTGGTTCTTGCTGTAGTATTTGTTGATATTTCTTTGAGTTCTTTATTAAGTAAGAACATCCTATTCACAAAACCTGCACTTTTATTGACCTTTCACCTTACAGAAATAGATTTTTCATTCTCTTCCACTCTCAGTAAACTTTTATACTAGTGCATACTAGTTAAATACAAGTGAAATTATTGCTTGCTTGAAGATGAAGTAATTAAAAAAAAAAAAGGTAGATAAGCCGTAAAAAACAAATGATTTATACTTAATAAAGTATTTTTTCATTTTCTTCCACTCCCAGTAAACTTGAAATAAAATGCACTGTTGATAATTTTACTATAAAATGCATTGTTGATAATTTTACTATATAATAAATGTATTGTTGATAATTTTACTATATAATAAATGTATTGTTGATAATTTTACTATATAATAAATGTATTGTTGATAATTTTACTATATAATAAATGTATTGTTGATAATTTTACTATATAATAAATGTACTGTTGATAATTTTATTATATAATAAATGTACTGTTGATAATTTTACTATAAATATGCATACAACGGCTGAAATATTGTACAAATGGCAACAAAGATGAGAACAATAGTGGAATTATTGCTTGCTTGTAGGTGAAGTGATGAAAAAGAAGGTTGATAAGCTGTAAAAATCAAATGATTTCTATTTAATAAAGTACTTTTTTAATTATCTTCTACTCCCATTAAATAGTGCATTATAAATAGTACATTACTTTTTTTACTTTTTTTAACACATTACTTTGAATCAGAAAGTATTCTTTAGGTCAGTATAATGTCTCAATGCAGAATGTCTCTTTTGTGCTTGAGGGAAGTGACCTAAAAGATGAGCGAGTTGGTTGTGCAGAGGTCTGGTGTTAAAGCTAGTGTCAGGTTAGTTAACCAAAGAGGTCACTGGCAAACAACTTCTTTTGCTACTGCTCTAAGTGTTGTTGAGTGAATACATTTAAGCAGTTAGCGTAAATACATGACTCAGCATTTTTATTATGCTTTTATTGCAATGTTGGCTCCAACATTTAGATTTTATTTTATTTTATATTTTTATCAATCTGTTTTGTGCACCAGATGCAGTATTTGAAGCTTCTGTACAGAGAGTGACTTTTAGATTTAATTTTGCTAATTACACTGTTGTCCTCATCTTTATTGCCATATTCACTGTTACGCTGTTGTAGATTTCTCATCCAGCAGACATGTTTTAATGTGGATTGAACTGAAAAGAAATCTAATTAAAAGCCTTGTATAACATTAGCCACAAATGACTTCATGGCAAAGCAAAGTTGAATTAACCCAACAATTCCAAAGTTAGTGCATTTTCAATATATTTTTGTCTTAACACATTACTTTCTTTGAATCAGAATGTTAGTTGGTTGGTTGATTGTTTTGCTTTATGGCATATCAAATGCGGCGGGTCATTTATTGCCAACTAAATTTTTATTTATTTATTTATTGATGGTAATACCTTTTTCTTTCAACAATTTATTGTTGTTTTTTTTTTCTTATAAGTTTTTTGTATCTAGTAATACTTTTTTCTTTTCGAGTATCAAGATTCATTGGGATTTGTATTTTTTCTTAAGGGCAGGGTCCCCAAATCCTACCCTGTTATTTAACCCATAACTGGAGGAAAGGGACGGATTAATACCTTTCCCAAGGGTACCAGTGCTTAAGTGAATGCAGGGTATTCAACTGGAATTCGAACTTGGCTCACCAATTTCTCTTTCTGAGCCGATATCCACTGCACCACAATGCACATCCATCACTAAACGCTTACAGCACCTGGTATTCCTAAGCAGTCACCCATCTAAGTACTGACCAGGCTCAGTGTTGCTTAACTTTGGTGATTTAGCGATAACCAGTGTATTCAACGTGATATGGCCAAAGCCGAATCAGAATGTTTTCTTGAGGTCAAAGATTCATAAAAACATTTAAAGAAATC
>JBBBDQ010000352.1:810000-952500 GCA_037127315.1 Ascarosepion bandense | reverse complement strand
AGGGTGAGATGATGATTGGATGTAAAAGGGTGAGATGATGATTGGATGTAAAAGGGTGAGGTGATCATTGGATGTAAAAGGGTGAGGTGATGATGATGTAAAAGGGTGAGATGATGATGATGTAAAAGGGTGAGATGATAATTGGATGTAAAAGGGTGAGATGATAATTGGATGTAAAAGGGTGAGATGATGATGATGATGATGTAAAAGGGTGAGATGATGATGATGTAAAAGGGTGAGATGATGATTGGATGTAAAAGGGTGAGATGATGATTGGATGTAAAAGGGTGAGATGATGATTGGATGTAAAAGGGTGAGATGATGATTGGATGTAAAAGGGTGAGATGATGATTGGATGTAAAAGGGTGAGATATGATTGGATGTAAAAGGGTGAGATGATGATTGGATGTAAAAGGGTGAGATGATGATGATGTAAAAGGGTGAGATGATGATTGGATGTAAAAGGGTGAGATGATTGGATTGGTAAAAGGGTGAGATGATTGGATGAAAAGGGTGTATGTTGGATGTAAAAGGGTGAGATGATGATCATGTAAAAGGGTGAGATGATGATTGGATGTAAAAGGTTGAGATGATGATTGGATGTAAAAGGTTGAGATGATGATTGGAGTAAAAGGGTGAGATGATGATGATGTAAAAGGGTGAGATGATGATGATGTAAAAGGGTGAGATGATGATTGGATGTAAAAGGGTGAGATGATGATTGGATGTAAAAGGGTGAGATGATGATTGGATGTAAAAGGGTGAGATGATGATTGGATGTAAAAGGGTGAGATGATGATTGGATGTAAAAGGGTGAAATGATGATTGGATGTAAAAGGGTGAGATGATGATGATGATGATGTAAAAGGGTGAGATGATGATGATGTAAAAGGGTGAGATGATGATTGGATGTAAAAGGGTGAGATGATGATTGGATGTAAAAGGGTGAGATGATGATTGGATGTAAAAGGGTGAGATGATGATTGGATGTAAAAGGGTGAGATGATGATGATGTAAAAGGGTGAGATGATGATGATGTAAAAGGGTGAGATGATGATTGGATGTAAAAGGGTGAGATGATGATTGGATGTAAAAGGGTGAGATGATGATGATGTAAAAGGGTGAGATGATGATGATATAAAAGGGTGAGATGATGATTGGATGTAAAAGGGTGAGATGATGATGATGTAAAAGGGTGAGATGATGATGATGTAAAAGGGTGAGATGATGATGATGTAAAAGGGTGAGATGATGATGATGAGACAAACAACAGTAACTAATAATAAAGAACAACAATTATAAAATTGCTTTTGAGATTATGAGTTATTTTTTACACTATGATCAGACTGTTCTACTCATCTTGCTGTCTATAAATACCTTGACTTGTGAATTTGATTGTGAATTCAATCCCTATGTTGGGCAGTGTGTACTTGCACTCAGTGGAAATGAACAAGCAATAATTGAACAATACAAAATAAAAATAAGAAGTAGACAAGATTTCCTTAGAAATAGGCAATGGAACATGACAGTCTACAACTGGAGATAAAATAATGGGTTTAGTTCAGAATTCCATGTAAGTTACCCAGATTGATGTACACCTGAGAGGTAGGCCAGAAGGTACACCAACCAAAACGTTATGATAACAACAGCGAAGGTCCGAGTATAAATAGTGTAAACAGTTATCTAAATCTAAACTTATTTATAAATGGAATTTTATTTTATCTGTGTGTGTGTACGTTACCTATAGACTCCGAAACGGCGGAACCGATTTTCTTGAAAATTTACACAGTTGTATTATAAGTGTCTGTAAGTGTTCTTAGCTAGGTTTTGTGTCGAGGTACCCCTGATAAATATCGAAAATCGATAATCGAAAAAATTGGCTTATAGAAGGAGTGGTCCAATTTTAATCAAATTTGATACACTCATAAACAAAAACATAAGAAATGATATTCAGAAGTTTCAAGGTTGCAGTTCTTACAATAGTGCAGAAAATCAATAATATATATATAAAAGGAAAGATGTTTGTGTGTGTGTGTCTGTTTATCTGCCTGTATGTCTGTATTTTTTCAGCCCTTTTACTTTAGTTTTTGCTTCAGGTTTAGCTCTAAGTAGGTATAATTGTAGTTCTTAGTCTCAGCCATGATACCATTTACTCAGAGGACTTATTTAGCCTTCAAAATTCAGTTTACAACGAAAAAAACTCATTTGATATCGATACCAGGAAATCAAAATTTGACTTACATCCATTCATTTTTCTTTCAGTCTACGTTTTCACTTTAACTGGAAACAACTATTGCTTTTTAGTCTTTCGTGCCAACGTCCAAAGAGTCTAAGCTCCAGGACCATGGATTAGTTTTAAAGCATTCATTACACCCGAGCAATGCCAGGCTATACTGCTAGTATATTATAAAACATACTGCAATAAAAGTTGTGATGGATAAAAGATTTTTTTATAATTGTACATCATAAATTCAACATACAATAATTTTTACCTTAAAATTTTTCACTTTTTTCTTAAAAGGAAGGCCTTTTCAGTATCTCTAATATTAAACAACCCTGAAAGATGAATAAGAGACTTGAATCGAAAAAAATGTGGTTCTGCAGAAGGATGCTTAGGATACCATAGACCAAATATGTGAGTAAAAAAAAAGCTTTGAGAAAATGGAAACAAAATGGACACTTATACTGAACACCTAGAAGAGACAATTGAAATATCTAAGGCTTGGAAAATTTATTTTTGCAGGAGAAAATGAAGAAAAGAGGGAAATTGTGGAGAGCCATGATCATCGACATCCTGAAGAGACACAGCACGTATAAGACAACTCACACACTTAAGAATAGCTTTTTCTAAGAGTGACCACAGAGTCTAATAGTGTGTGTATGTGTGTATATCTACATGATAACAAAGCTGTAGAACTTGTAAGTTTTTTACTTGCTGTTCATGCATTTACTTTTATAAAGAATGCTCGATACAACGTAGGGCATATATATATATATATATATATATATATATATGAAGTGATAATGAGTATACACTACCGGCCATAATTATTAGGCCACCCCAGTTTTTTTTAAAGAAATGATGTTTTTCATACAATTTTTAGTATTTATTGCCAAGTGGATAATTCTAAATGAAAATAGAGTGTTTCTTTCATTATTATTACTTTGCAAAATTATACAAGGCAAGGAAACAAAGACAAACTCATTCGAATCACCCTAAATTTTCTTCATTTTTTTTGACGAAACTGCAATATAGGTAATTATTAAGAATTTACCCATTGCACCTTGTAAAGTTACTGTATATATATATATATATATATATATACACTACTATTATGACTTTGCAAAATTTTACAATTAAATTCTTAATAATTACCTATATTGCAGTTTCGTCAACGAAAAAATGAAGAAAATTTAGACTGATTCAGATGAGTTGATCTTTGCTTCTTTGCCTTGCAAAATTTTGTAATTAATAATAAAAGAACCATTCTATTTTCATTTAGAATTATCCACTTGGCAATAATAACTAAAAATAGTATGAAATACATCATTTTTTTTTAAAACACTGGTGTGGCCTAATAATTATGGCCAGTAGTGTACACTCAAGTACATTCCCATATATAAAATATTATTCAGGTGTTAATAAAACAGTGCTTAATGAAGTATAAACAGAGCTATTATATATTAATAAATATATTTTCCTATGTTGGTGGCACAATTGAAGTTTCATTCTTTACACAATCATATACACATGTGTGTGTGTGTGTACTATATATATCCATAAAAAAGATATATAATTTGATAAATAATTCAAAATGCTGATGAGAGACCTGAGCTGAGATTTGTTTTGTACAAAATCACTTCACCGTAAATAAATTATTGAACCATAAAATGTTTTTCTTCACCTTTTTGTGGTATTTCAAACCCAGGTGCGGAGAAAAATTAAGAAAAAACTGAAAGACCCCAAAAGATATTAAAAGAATTTTTATGCACTCAAAACAAAAAAAAACAAAAAAAAAAAAAACTGGGTGGTCCAAGATGTTATTTCCATAGACACATGAAGTTCAACTTAGTTTTTATGCCTTGCACCAGACTGACTGTTTCAACAGTCTTCAAAACTGGGACAGCCAGTTTTGAAACTCAATCTTCCAAAAGTTCTTCTGATTGGTTTGCTTGTTATGGCTTCTTAACACTATGAGTGATTTATTTGCATATTATGGCTACTTTTTGATTGAGTTTTTTGCTTATTGAGACTTCTTAACACTATAGAAAGATATATTTGCTTATTACATCTTCTTAAATCTTTTGATTGATTTATTTGCTTATTACAGTTACTCTCTTGATTAATTTATTTGCTTATCTCAGCTACTTAACTTTTTTTATTAATTTATTTGCTTATTAGTTTCGAAGCCCTTGTGATTGATTTATTTGCTTATTACAGTTTCTTAACTGTTTTGAATGTTTTATTTGCCTATTATAGCTTCTTAACTTTTTTAATTGATTTATATTCTTATTACAGCTTCTTAACTCCTTTGATTGATTTATTTGCTTATTATGTCTACTTAACTCTTGATTGATTGATTTGCCAGTTACAGCTTTTTAACTTCTTTGATTGATTTATTTGCTGATTACAGTTTCTTAACTTCTTTGATTAATTTATTTGCTTATTACAGCTTCTTAAACTTTTTAATTGATTTATTTGCTTATTACTTCTGCTTAACTTTTGATTGATTTATTTGCTTATTACAGCTTCTTAAATCTTTTAATTTATTTATTTGCTTATTACGTCTACTTAACTTTTGATTGATTTATTTGCTTATTACAGCTTCTTAAATCTTTTAATTTATTTATTTGCTTATTACGTCTACTTAACTTTTGATTGATTTATTTGCTTATTACAGCTTCTTAAATCTTTTAATTTATTTATTTGCTTATTACGTCTACTTAACTTTTGATTGATTTATTTGCTTATTACAGCTTCTTAAATCTTTTAATTTATTTATTTGCTTATTACGTCTACTTAACTTTTGATTGATTTATTTGCTTATTACAGCTTCTTAAATCTTTTAATTTATTTATTTGCTTATTACAGCTACTTAATTTTTTATCTGGATTTATTTGCTTATTACAACTTCTTAAACCATTTGATTGATTTATTTGCTTATTACAGCTTCTTAAATTTTTTGATTGATTTATTTGCTTATAACAGCTTCTTAAATTTTTTGATTGATTTATTTGCTTATTACACCTTCTTAAATCTATTGATTGATTTATTTGCTTATTACAGCATTTTTTTTTTTTATTAATTTATTTGCTTATTACATTTACTTAACTCTTTGATTGATTGATTTGTCTATTATGCTGACTTAAAACTTTTCATTGATTAATTTGTTACGGCTACTTAACACTATGGTTTGTTTGATTATTATGATTACTTAACTTATTGATTGATTTATTATGGCTTCTTAACTCATTTGATTGATTAATTTTCCTATTACAGCTTCTTAACTCCTTTGATTGATATTATGGCTTATTTTTTTTTTTGGTTAATTTATCTGCATATTACGGCTCCTTAACTCTTGACTTATTTATTTGCCAGTTACAGTTTCTTAACTCCTTTCATTAATTTATTCGCTTATTACGGCTACTTATCTCTTGATTGATTTATTTGCTTATTACAGCTTTTTAACATTATTGATTGATTTATTTACCTATTATGGCTACTTAAAACTTTTCATTGATTTTTTTCAGAGACAAGTCATAGAATAGCTGGTGGGAGGGGATGAAATTAGACCTTTTCCAAGGGTATTTGCATGCAATTGAGGCTAACAAAGCTAACTGGAATGTGAACACAACTCTCTTAATATCCGTTCTGAGCTGCTATTCACTAGACCACTTGCACTAGTAAAACTTTTCTAAGGAATTTCTTCAAACCTATCATGGGTTTATTAATGGAGTCAGATTGAAATACTTGAATTTGGACAGGAGATGTAGGTGTGAAATAAAATACAATGGACAGCAATAAGTTTTATGAAGAAAACAAAGAAAATAAACATTCATACTTAGATTTTAATGTTAAATGTGTTTAGATGTTAAATTTACACTATTTATTATGAAATAAAGAATAGTGTTAATTAACAGAGAATGTAATTCATGAAAGTGAAAATGTATTAAAAGTACATTCATTTCTACAGTAAATTTATGGCCAGCTATCATAAAATATTTCACTTTTCCTGATATAATGTAGAATAATTACTAGCAATGAAATAATATTTACCGAAGGTCAAGATTTAAATTTAAATCTCAGTGACTCTCTATCCTTAATGTTATCTATAGCTGCCCAGTTTTTAATAGATCCCCCAACCTCTTATATATATATATAGCAGTTTATGCAAAATGCTTAAAGATACTGAAAAACTGAACCCAAGGTAGTGTAATTGACTGACTTCCAAATGAATTATATATATATATATATATATATAAATTGATTGATGCTACCTTCAGCATACTGACTCCAGAGTTTTATAGATGGACACTTCAGAAATCACTCTGTCCACTCATCAGAAGGTATCAGCAATATATATATGCACACACATCTGACAACGGCTTATGGCCTATCGTGTTGAATACATTGGTTCTCGCTCGATCACCAAAGTTAAGCAACGTTGAGCCTGGTCAGTACTTAGATGGGTTATTGCTTGGGAATACCAGGTCCTGTAAGCGTTTAGTGACGGATGTGTGTTGTGGTGCAGTGGATATCCTCTTGAAAAGAGAAATTGGTGAGCCGAGTTTGAATTCCGGTTGAATACCCTGCATTCACTTAAGCACTGGTACCCTTGAGAAAGGTATTAATCTGTCCATTCCCTCCAGTTATGGGTGAAATAACAAAAGTAGGACTTGGGGACCCTGCCCTTAAAAACAAATCCCAATGAATCTTAATACTCAAAAAGAAAAAAGTATTACTAGACACAAAAACTTATAAAAACAACAATAAATTGTTGAAAGAAAAAGGTATTACCAGCAATAAATAAAGTTTAGTTGGTAATAAATGACCCACCAAGGTGTTGATATGCCATCAAACAAAACAACCAAACAACCAAAACATCTGACAAACATCTTAGAAAACCAACTTTCTTGTTATCAGTTTCTATTAGCTTGGTATTTTCAGGCAGTAAATTTGTTACCTGATAATACCAAATTATCAACCAAATATATCAACATTATCAACCAAATATATCAACAAATATATATCCAAATATATCAACATTATCAACCAAATATATCAACAAATATATATCCAAATATATCAACATTATCAACCAAATATATCAACAAATATATATCCAAATATATCAACATTATCAACCAAATATATCAACAAATATATATCCAAATATATCAACATTATCAACCAAATATATCAACAAATATATATCCAAATATATCAACATTATCAACCAAATATATCAACAAATATATATCCAAATATATCAACATTATCAACCAAATATATCAACAAATATATATCCAAATATATCAACATTATCAACCAAATATATCAACAAATATATATCCAAATATATCAACATTATCAACCAAATATATCAACTAAATATGATTTAAAATGATAATACCAAATTAGTAAAAACCACAGTAGCAGAAAGGTTGTTTTTCTAAAATGTTTGTCATATATATATATATATCTAAACTTATTTATAAATAGAAGTTTGTCTCTGTGTGTGTGTGTGTGTCCATTACCTATAGACTCCGAAATGGCTAAACTGATTTTCTTTAAAATTTACACAGTTGTACTATAAGCATCTGTGAGTGTTCTTAGCTAGGTTTTGCGTCAAGGTACCCCCGATAAATATCGAAAATTGATAATTGAATAAATTGGCTTATAGAAGGAGTGGTCCAATTTTATTCAAATTGGATACATTTATAGACAAAGACATAAGAAATGATATTCAGAAGTTTCAAGGTTGCAGTTCTTACAATAGTGCAGAAAATCGATAATATATATATAAAAGGCAAGATGTTTGTGTGTGTATCTGTTTATCTGCCTGTATGTGTATTTTTTTCAGCCCTTTTATTTTAGATTTTGCTTTGGATTTGGCTCTAAATAGATATAATTGTAGTTCTTAGTCTCAGCCATGATACCATTTACTCAGAGGACTTATTTAGCCTTCACTATTCAGTTTACAATGAAAAAAACTTATTTGATATCGATACCAGGAAATCAAAATTTGACTTACATCCATTCATTTTTCTTTCAGTCTATGGTTTTGCTTTAACTGGAAACAACTACTGCTTTTTAGTCTTTCATGCCAATGTCCAAAGAGTCTGAGCTCCAGGACCACGGATTAGTATTAAAGCTTTCATTACCTCCGAGCAATGCTGGGCTATACTGCTAGTATATATATATCCTATTTTAAATATCAGGAATTTATTGACAGTCTCTAAGACTCTTTTGTCCAACATCTCATCAGGAGAAAAAATCACTGGAAGATTAGATCAAATGAAATGAACAGTGACAGTGAAAAGTAAGAGCAAAAAAAAAAGGAGGGAAACACAAGAAAATAAATACACATATAAATATATATATAATAAGGGGAGGGGAATTCACACGCAAATAATTAGCAAGGGACAGTTAAAATAAAATATCCCTCAACAAATTCAGAGATTTTACAAAATTCTTCTGCCTGCAGAGAGAAGGTTTCCATAATGCTATAGAGACTGACTTCCAAATCTTTTAATGATTACTGGAACCGGCTTTATGTATACATTTTTATACAAGTTGGCACAGGCTATATTCTCCACTAGGTGTTGAGCGATAGTTGATTCCATATTTGTAGAGGGGAGGCAATACATGTTAACTATTTTGCCAAGTTGTATTTTAGAAGGTACATTAATCCTTGTTTTCAATTGTTAGGTTGTATGCCCCATGGAACCAGCAGCACACTGGCAATTAAATTCATATACCAAATTGCTTAATTTGACGTAGAGAAAATCATTCTTACAAAATCATTTTGGGTCCTTCTACATGTTCAGTTTATTTGAAGGTTCCTTGAATTGTGGATAAGGGTTAAAGTTTGGTTACACAGATCAACAAGTCGGATTCTGGTTGTTTTCCGTCTGTTGTTCTGCATTATATTTTTCAGACTAGGTTTGCATTTCCGTCACTTCGTCGCTATTTATTTCATTTAATCTAATCTTCCAATGATTTTTCCACCTGATGAGGTGTTAGAGACTGTCAATAAATTTCTTGTTTTTAAAATAGTATACAAATTTTGTACCTCTGAACACACACACACATATATATATATATATATATATATATATAATGGTAGACTTTGAAAAACAGTAGCTACTCTGGCATGTACACATCGCTCATTCAGTAATGGATTAGAGCACTCTGGCTATTGGGTGGGTATAATGACAATATACATGTTAAAAAGTCTGCCTTCTTCTACCGAACACCCATAGCCAATAGGTATGAATTGCCGATTGATGCCAATTCAGTTGGGTTTCAATCCTGGGTTAAAAGCAATCGGAGTCTAACCGTACTGATGAGCTGTGATACAGCGAAACAGATCTGTCTGCGGATGACTATATATATATATATATATATATATATATATATTATATATATAGGTATAGTTGTCAGTCCGTAAATGGTGAGGATAATCCAACAAGATTTCTTTACTATAAATTATTAATAGGTAAATCCATATAGAAAGCTCAATGGGTGTTAACCAGAGCGATATGAAATTCATAAAGGATACTACCCATATTTGGAACTGGACTCTATCTCTCTTCTTTCCCTCCTCCTTCCCCTTACATTTATTGTCATTTATTTGTTTGTTTGTAATCTTATGTTTATTATGATAATTATTTCTATTATGTTCCCTCTTCATTTTAAGAAAACATTCATGTTAGCTCACTTAGATTTTCGATTATATATATATATCCAAGTGAGTACAGAACGAAGAAAGAATTTTTTTCACCGTCCAAAACATTAATTTAAAACAGTGCTCGATATATGATGTATAGAGCTGTGAATATCAACACAGAAGACACATTCCCTTCATTATCAATAACCCCAACCAACCCCACAACAACAATGAACAAAATATAGACAGAGGATGATTCCAGTTCTTGCTTATTCCTCATGATGATACGTTGGACACCCAACATTGAAACAAACATATGATTGTAGAAGACATATATAGAAAAAATTATGTACATGTTCTAAAACATAATTTATAATAAATATATATATATAAAACTGATTTCTATGAGAATCCTTAAAAGTCTGAAGATATTCTTTCTCAGAAAAAACATATCAAAATGAGTTTTATAACTTTGTCATTCATTTACCTCCTATTAGCCAGAGAACGAAAAATTAGAGAACCGTGTTTGAATTTCAGTTGAATACATTGCATTCACTTATGCACAAATACCCTTGGAAGAGTATTAATCCATCACTTCTCCATCCATGTCTGGTTTGAATAGCAGAACAAATTGGGTTCTAAAGCCTTGGTTGACAACCAGTCTACCACAGAAAATAATTGCAAACTACTGTGGGGAAAATCTTCTGCCCAGTCAGTCATGTCTCTTTCAAAACATGATTGCCCAAGCGTGTATCATGTATGGCAACTCACTGACAACCTGCAAACTTTATCCCTAATGCTGTAAGGCTTGGCTTTTTTCAATATACCCCGCTTCACATTAGGGCACCTATTTGGCTTTCTTTTAATTTCCACAGGTAGCATGTGAGCTTGGTACAATTTCTGAGCTTTCCTAACTTGAATGATGCTTTATATATATATATATATATAAGACTGATTTCTATGAGAAACCTTATAAGTCTGAAGATGTTCTTTTGATGAGTTTTGTAACTTTGTCATCCGTTTACCTCAGCTTAGAACGAAAAATTAGAGAACCATGTTTGGGAAGAGTATTAATCCATCACTTTTCCATCTATATCTGGGTTGAATAGCAGAACAGACTGGGTTCTAAAGCCTTGATTGGCAACCAGTCTACCACAGAAAGTAATGGAAACCTACTGTGGGAAAATCTTCTGCCCAGTCAGTCATGTCTCAAATGAGACATGATTGCCTAAGCGTTTTTCACATATGATAATTAACTGACTGATTAGTCTGGTATCTAGATCTGTATCATACCTTATAAAAGCTAAAAAAAAAACATATTATAAAGCAGGAAAATTTCATTTAAACAAAGAAAACAATGCTGAATATTAGTCCCCCTATACAGTTGTGCATGCCAGATAATTTCATTACAATGAAGAAGAGACTTCAGGCAACAGAGACGTCATTCTACAGAAGGATACTGAGAATACCATTGGAAGGACATGTGAGCAACATGGAAGTTTTAAAGAAAATTCTAACAAAAAGGTTACTTGTACATTGTACATAGAATCTGAAAGAGAGATAAATAAATAATAAACTTTTCCATTACACTTAATGGTGTGTTGGGCAGTGTTTTTGCTGTTTCCATAACAAACTGTTTTTATGGGGCAGGGTTGTTAGCCATGTGCCCAACCCCCAAACATGGCGGAAGGTGATTATCTAAGCATAATTTAGATGCAACACACAGCTGAAAGTAGAAAGTACCAGGTGAGGATCAAACTCACTACTCAGTATAATGATTCTAGCGAGACGAGCTTGCTAACCATTACACCACACCGAAGTACTCCAGAAAGAGAGAGTTGAAATGTAATGAGTAAACTGGGCTTGGAGAATTTGACACTCACAGGAAATATTGAAAGGAAGAAGGAAATAACATGTAATCTAACTAATGAGCTTCTGTAAAAGGAATGACAGAACAAAGACTGAGAATTGTACAAAACCCATTTTGACACGTTTTGTTCTGAGAAAGCACTTCTTCAGACTAATAAGTTTTCTCAATGAAATTGGTCATAGATATATATTTTAATCATTTCACCCCAGGCAAGGCGTAAATGTGTAGGGGGCTACATAATTGAAAGAAAATTAATTAGAGGGGGGAGAAGAGGATTACAAACCAATTAGAAAGAAGCAATAGAAAGATGAAAATGCAGGTGTGATGATAGTTGCAAGGGGGGAGAGAAAGGGAAGGATATACGGGGTGGGGGAAGGGCTAGAGTCAAGTGGTTAGTAGATGAGTACTGACATTGCATTTAAATTTCTGGAGGTTGTAGCCGTCAGGAAAGCAAGAATATGGGTGCGAGTTCCACAGATGGGAAGTGCAAGAGAAGAAGCTGCAGGAGTAGAATTGCCGTCTGCATTTGGCTAATCTAACTGTGAATGGGTGGGACCCAGTTGCCATTCTGGTTGCATGAGTAAACACCTGTTGTGGAGGCACCGGTGACTTAAGTTCGTCTGAGCAGAAGCCATGAAAGTATTTATAGAACAGACAAAGGGAGGCCACATTTCGTCGCTGGGAAAGTGGCTGTAGTCGAGTGGCCAAGTCAGCACCTATCGTGTCACTAACTCTCCTTTGGAGCCTGTCGAGAACATTGAGGTGAGCTTTCAAAGGAGGCCAGAGTGTCAGACCCTGTCAAAAGCCTTGGAGATGTCCAGAGCAACTGCACGAGCCTCACCTGACTCATCGAGGGTCTGGAACATTTACTCCGTAAAGGTTGTTAGCATATCAGCAGTGGACCTAACAAAGCGGAAGCCATATTGCTTGTCAGAGAATATATATATATATATATATATATAAGTCATCATTCAAGTTAGAAAAACACAGGAATTGTTCTAGTAAGTGAACAAACATAGCTGAGAGTTGCAAAGGATAAGAAAATGTGGAGAGTCATAATCACCCACATTCTGAAGAGATATGACACATAAAAGGAAAAGTTTTATCTTTCATATTAATCCCCAGTACTGTTGTCAGGTTAAGAAAACTCAGGACTTACTAATTGTTCTCCCACATATGAATAGACAAGGCATTTTTTAAGATACACCATTTTATCGAGAATAACACTCATGTACAGAGCCAAATAATAGATATCAAATAAGAAACTATTGATATTCACATCATATATACCACCACGCTAATATGTCTTGTTTGTGCCTTTTCTGTTTGATGAGTTTTCCAATATAGTTCTAGATTTTATGAATTGAAGTCCAGTACTAGATTGGCAACTAGGTTTCCTCAGTTTAGAGTTGAAATTGCTAGATCTAAGTTCTATGCTAAAATTTAATTCTCCTGCACATCTGTAGAATTCTCTTCTGACTTATTGCTTTCCAGTCAACTTCAATCTTCAAAAATTTAAAAGCAATGTCAATTACTCAGTAACCCCTTGTACCTGAGTGGTTTTATTGCCTTCCTTGGGCTGAAACTAATTTTTTTTAAAAATAGAGATATTGAATATATCAGTGCTGTATTGTCAGTGGCAATTCTATGGAAAAAGGGGGCAGAAGGGGTGACCCTCAGCTCCTGAATTTTGGCTGGTCCCTGTTGCTTCCCTCCACTTTTATACGCTTCAAAAATTTCTGAAACTGATCAGTTTCTGATTTTGAAAAGATTTGATCTTCAGCTCTTTTCCTTTCGTGTTTCCTTTTACATTTAGATCTTTAACGACACAGACAAGTTTAAAAGAAAAAACAAACAAAATAAAACAACCAGATAGATAGAAATGTTGTTAGGTAGGGAAAGAGACTTAATAGTCATACTTTCATATCTGAAGGAAGATGTTAATTAGAAATAATGTCCCCAACTTGATATGTAGATACATAGGCAGTCAGTGACTTATGGCCAAGTTAAAAACTTGGTCACTGATTTTCTCAAATTTACTGAAGACAATTGGCAGCAAATTCGTAGGTGCTGCTTGAGTTTTCCCCACTCCTCCTTAGAAAAATCTCAGCCCTCAAGTAGACCCCCACTTTCAGAGTTCTACAATCACCACTAAATATTATATCTTCTAATGAAATACTTTGATTAAAACATTTAAATCTTCCAGCTTGACCTTTTTCTGAATGTTATGAGAAGTTCAAAAATAAAAAAATATTTATTGTCATATTGATTTTTATTGTTTTTAATATTTTTAGCCTTCTTCAGATATATTTCAGCTAGTGGCTTGAAAGGTTGCTTAAGAGATATTTCTCTTCTTTTTTTCTCATTTCCTCAAGCAGACTGAGTGTTAATAAAATCAGATATGACTAAGACACAGAGCCTAGAGCTGCATATATAATGGCCCATGCAGTTGTGGCAGAACATATTAAACAGACATCAGCAATCTCAAAAAGTTTCAGTTTGAAAAACACAAGAAAGCTACCATATATACTTGCAGATAAGTCGCACCTTTTTTACCAAAATTTTCTTTAAAAAAATAGGGGTGCGACCTATCTACTTGACATACCTGTAAATTCGGCAGTAATTTTTCAGTAACTGTCACTGCAGTAATGTGTAGACCTAGATGCAAGGACCAGAATGTATATGTTAAGCATTAGAAAGCTGTCCTCTGCGCAAATCATGTATGAAACAATCCTACCAATTCACAGCTTTGTACTGATCTTATGCTGTTAGAAATATATGCATTTATTAGAATAAAATTGCATAATATTTCCATTTCCAATCCTTGTTTGACACTGTTTACATCTTGAATTACCACCTTGCTCTATATCATGCATCGAGCATGCGTATTTGGTATATATTTTTTACATGTGGTATGGTTGCGTTTTCACGCTCTGCTTAAGTTGGTATTCCAAGATTTCATAGCAAAGCATAACATTTCAATATTATAAAAAGAATAATACAATATTTCGGATCCTTGATCATTCTAACACAAAACAGCGTACGACCTTGCTCTATATCATGTATCGAGTATGCGTATTTGGTATATATTTTTTACATGTGGTATGGTTGCGTTTTCACGCTCTGCTTAAGTTGGTATTCCAAGATTTCATAGCAAAGCATAACATTTCAATATTATAAAAAGAATAATACAATATTTCGGATCCTTGATCATTCTAACACAAAACAGCGTACGACCTTGCTCTATATCATGTATCGAGCATACGTATTCGGACATATCCTGCTGACATTTAATAAATTTTGTTTATTTTTGAAAATATGCTGGTACAGTAAAAACGTTTCAATATTTGTAAGCAGATTTTTTAAATAAAGGTAAATATTTTATAATATTTATTTTTATCAATGGGCAGTGTAATTTCACAGATTCCAGTGCAACCTATTTGTGAGTCAAACTCAAATACCCAATTTTTTGCCACAAACTAAGGGTGCGACCTATCCACGAGTGTATACGTATCATTTGAGATGAGATAATTAAACCAATGGGAACAAAGAAATTATGAAATCTATGTCAGTTTTACATCCCACACTGAAATAAGATTAAAAAAGACAACATAAAAATATCATGGAAAGTCTGTTAGATGACGGAAGCTGCACAAACAGTGAATGCTGTTGGAGGGTGACTGTATTTGAAAATAATTCAAAATGTCAAGCATTAAAAATAAATCAGCCTGTTCTTCATAATCAAAATGTGTTCAGTCATAAATACAAAATGGCTTTGCTAATCCTAAAAGCTAAGGACCAGATTTAGAATTAACAACATTCAAGACGATCTCAACTTTATGGAAATTATTAAGGACAAAGTCGTCACAGTGTGATGCAAAACCAACCAGAATCAGATAAATAAAACACTGAATTCAAATTGATTATTTTTAAATAGTTGATGGTTTTCAACCATTTGTGGGTTATTTAAAGCCTAGATATATTATGGATTGAAAGAGGAATTTTTTCGACTGAGTGAATATTGCATTAAAAATTATTTTGATAAGTACTACTATTTAACCTGTTGCTGGAGAAGAGAGGATTCATAACTTCATCAAGTAAGTGTAACATGACTAGAATCTAAACCGAGCTCAGCAAGTTCTAATTTGAAGCAAATGTTACACAACTTCACCACTTACACATCCACATGTTTTAATTACTTATTTACTTTCCAAAGAGATGGAATGGATTCATACCACTTCTGAGGATATTTGCATGTAAGCGAATGTATTTGAACTTGGCTCACCAATTTCTAATTCCAAGCAACAATTACACCACTTCACTACTTACACAATCACATTTCTTAATGAATTATTTACTTTCCAAAGAGATGGATTTGTACTTTTCCCAAGGGTATTTGCATGTAAGCAAATGTGTAACCCTATTTTCAGTTGACTGGTATAAATTTTAAGTGATTTTCAAGATGAGAAGAGAAACCAAATGCATGGTCATCACTAAAAAGGGCAGCCCAATATGCTAAATACAGGTGGAGGATACTAAAATATAGCAGGTACAAAAATTTAAATACCTGGGAAGTGTTCTAACAGAAGACGGAAAGTGTGACACAGAGATCCGAAGACGAATTGGCATGGTGATGGAAGCATTCCAAAAGTTGAGTAAAGTATTAAGAGACAGGAAAATTTTGCTAGAAACAAAGAAGAGAGTACTGGATTGCAACGTGATGTCAGTTTTTCAATATGGCAGTGAATGCTGGACAATATCATTGAAGATGAAGGAAAAACTTGAAGCAGCTGAAATGTGGTTCTACATAAGGATGCTGCAAATATCATGGATCAAGCACGTGAGCAATGATGAGGTTTTGGAAAGGATGGAAACGAAAAGGAAATTAATACTGAGCATCAGGAAGATACAGCTGAAGTTCCTGGGACATGCAATGAGGAAGGAGGGCTTGGAGAATCTGATACTAACAGGCCAAATAGAGGGAAAAGAAGACAGGGGAAAGCAGCGGATAACAAATTTTAAGGACCTGATCAAGTGGATGATGGAATGAGGGTTGCAGGGTGTAACAGGAGAATGCATGCTAAGAGCCACCAGGGATAGGGAGATGTGGAAAGCCATGATCACCTACGTCCTGAAAGGACAAGGCACATAGAAGAAGAAGAATTGGTAATTGCAACACAAAGTGCTTTTCGTGTTCATTCCATGTTATATCAGAATGCTGCTGTTCTAGACAGAAAATCTATACTGCTATGGGTCAGAAATTTCAGGGTCACAGATTTAACAGTTTAAAGAAATGTTATATACTGCTGCTGGATCTAGACAAACAAGGAACACATATATCTAAGTCTAAACTTATTTATAAATGAAACTTTGTGTGTGTGTCTGTGTGTATCCCTTACCTATAGACTCCGAAATGGCTGAACCAATTTTCTTGAAAATTTACACAGTTGTACTATAAGCGTCTGCGAATGTTCTTAGATAGGGTTTTGTGTTGAGGTACCATCGATAAATATCGAAAATCGATAATCAAAAAAATCGGGTTATAGAAAGAGTGGTCAGATTTCAATCAAATTTGATACACTCATAGACAAAGACATAAATGATATTTAGAAGTTTTAATGTTGTAGTTCTTACAATAGTGCTAAAAATCGATAATATATATATATATATATATGTAAAAGGCAAGATGTTTGTGTGTGTGTCTGTGTCTGTTTATCTGTCTGTATGTTCTTTTATACAAATCCACAATTTTTATCTGATTCTCAGCAAACTTCACACAAATATTCTTTAAACTGAGTCTGAGCTCCAGGACCAGAGTCTTCTGTCTTTTCGGGCAAAATTTTGAGACTCTATATATTCTTAAAACTCCCATGCATTTTTTTCTCTTTCAGGTTGTTGCTTTGTTGACTTTATTTATGGCCAGATGTATCTGTCAATTCCACCCAGTAGTCCATTGCTCCTCGAGCCGGTTGTCATTTGTTTTTTCCATTGCACTTTGTGTGCATCATCTATGACTAGATATATCTGTCAACCAATCTTGTCCATTGTTGACTTTTATCTACAGCCGGACGTACCAGTCAGTTACTTCCCCTGTTCAAGGTGATATATCCCAAAGTCACCTGGAAGACCCCCAAACCACTTGAACTTCAGAAAATGTCCAGGCTTTATAAATTGTCTACAGCAGTGTATGGCAAACACAGGCCACCAATTGAAGGATGTCATTTTTAAAATCAAACAAAAATTGTAACTTTTTGTTTAAACAATACTGAAATATTTTTTTTTTCAATAGCAATTACCTTGGTCTTTTTCTTAGCCTTTAAAATGTGAGAGGCATTTTTGTCACATTCTGCATATTGGTCATTTTAATTTTAGAAGCCTGTAATCTCACACGTAATTATTAGCAGAATTTTATAAGAAATTTTCAGGATAGTGTTTGATCTATTGATTAAAATTTATCTCAGAATGAAGTGCATTGACAAAGAAAGAGGTCATGTTAAAAATAAATACGAGTTCAATCAAATAAATGCATTTTTACAGCATTAGACTTCAGGCTTATATTTCTAAAGATATAAAAATACAACAATTTAAATTTATTATTTCTACAGGACAGACAATTCATTTTTTTTTGCATTTCTGTATTAACAACTACAAAATCTGCAATAACCAAGTGGTATTTGCAGACAAATAAATATAGAAGAATATATTGATATACATTATTATGTTCAACAAAGGCTTTACTATAAGCTATATTAAGAATGTTCTTTATAATGGAGGAAAATTAGAAAATAACAGAACATTCAACTCTCACTGTTTCTTTCTTTTTTTTCCCCCCAGCTTTGTCTCTTTCTTTAACACCTTGGGAAGAAGGAATGGAATCAAAATGTCTCCAAGGCAAAGTTGGTGGCTGGAGCATGTGTAGAATACAGGCTGGGATTGGGGTGGAGCCAAGGAGATTTGTGAAAGGAAGGCTGAGTATAGCGAAAGGTGATACGAAAAACTATGCAATAAGACATAAAACAAAGACCTCCTCTTCTTTTTGTTTCTCCTCCTCCTTCGCTCACCCCCCTGTTGCCATGTGCATTAGTTGAATGTCAAACTTGATTTATAGCAATGAATGCAGAAAAACTAAAAAGTAATCAATGGAAAAGAGAAAACATATTTTTCATAGATTAAATGACAAGTTAGATTGGGAAACATTTTGGGTCTTGGAAAATGCAGCTGAAAAAATGAATGATGATGATCATCATCAGGAGTACTACAACCAAAATCAAAAGTGTTTCACAGAAATGACTGCATTAAGTTACTCATAGAGGAGAGAGAGATCATAGATTTTACAAGACTGCTTTAAATTGAGCTGGTAACCAATCCAAAATCATCACAGACATAGAATTTCACACTGATTTCAACCCTCATGCTATGTAGTAATGCTCAGATGGTATATATATATATATATATATATATATAATGAAACCAATCAAATGTAAACATAACTTCTATCAGCTTTTCTCACACTTCCTGGCTGTGGAATTTCCTTCTGTATACTTGCTTCCCTGACGGTAACAATCTCTACAAGTTTAAATGCAATGTCAACTGCCATCTCTTATCTCCTTGACTCGCATCCATTCCCTGACAACCCTTGTATCATGTTCTTTTCCCTTTCCACTCTACTCTCTTCACATCAGTGTTTTCATCCTTCTCTTACCCATTCTCTGACACCCCCAGTAAGTTATCTTTCTTTTTCATCGCTCTCCTCTGATGTAATCACCTGTGCACCAGTGGCAGTACTGCCTTGCCTGGTGTGAAATGATGATAAAAAAACTATTACGAAAGGTCATAAACCAACTTTCATGCTAATGTGTACTTCAGACGATTTGAGCGACTTGGCTATTCAAGTCATATAAGGATTGCATGAGCATTAATAATGCGACAAAAGTCATCCTTTTAATAAGATTTAATGTGAGAAAAGCCATCGTTTAATTTAATGCTGTTCAGAATTTTTTGCTCAGTCGAGGCAAAGTAGGTTTAAGCATTTTATTGCATAACTACCATCTAAATAAATAAATTTATCATCCGCCTGTGCATTGAATACTGCTGCCATATATGGTCCGGTGCTCCTGCTATCCACTTAGGTGTCCTTGACCAAAATCCAACAGAGAATCTATAATATGATTGATCCTGACTTGGCAGTTCAGATACAGTCACTTTCTCACTGGTGCAATGTGGCTTCCCTGTGTCACTTTTACAAATACTTTCACAACTTCTGCTCCAATGAACTGGTGAACTCACTGGTGCCCCCTATATACGAATTTCCTCGAGCCACAAGATTAGCAACTACATCTCAATGATTTACAGTGAAAACAATAAATTGTAAATGCAACTTCTACTCTAACAGCTTCTTTTCTCGCACTTCCCACCTGTGGAATTTCCTTCCATTTACTTGCTTTCCTGACAGCTACAATCTTCAAGAATACAAATGTAAAGTCAATAGTCATCTTCTATCTCTCTAACCTGCATTCTCTCTCTCATGCTTCTTTCTTCGTCCACTCCACGCTCAGCAGTATTCTCATCCTTCTCTTATCCACTTCCTGACACTCCCTATAACCTGTCACTCTTCCTCATAACTTTCCTCCTATGTAACCCCCTGCAAAACAGTGGCAGTAAAATGTCTTGCTTGGGGCAATATGATTATAAAAAAAAATGAAAAGAATAACTAGGTTTGCTTCGGACCTTTTTATTTTTTCAATGTTGTTGGTTTTATTCAAGACCGTATATAGAAAAAAATTTACATTTTGACACATTGTCCATTGGTTCCAACACCATTTTTTAGTTTTACTTTAATATATATATATATATATATATATATACATGTGCTTGTGTGTGTATGAATAGGATAGAAAATTTAGACAGAGACTGATGAATTTAATGTGCTGTGTTTCTACAGGAGGTTGAAAATCATGGCTCTCCACAATTTCCTTTGTAACTATTAATAAATTTTATTTTTTTGTTATCTCGCCTAAGCCCTGTTCTGCCATCTGGTTATTGAAGCTGTCTTGGTAATGTTATGCATTGTTTTCCTCTGTCCATCTTGTCATCAATCTGTCCTGTGAGTTTGAAAATTTCTAAGCCCTATTTTTTCATTATTTACCCTATTACTGTCCTTCCAATTGAATTTATTGCATTCACTTATGTGCAAATACCTTAAGAAAAGTATTAATGTATCACTTCTCCCTCCAGCCATGAGTAAAATAGCAGGAAAGATTAGGTTCTATAGCCTTGGTTGGCAACCACTCTGCCACAGAAAGGACTGGGCAGAAAATTTTCTTATAGTAGGTTGCCATGACTTTCTAGCATTTAACTGATTGACTGTCCTAACAGACAAATGTCTCCTGTTTGTGATGATGTCTAAAACAGTCACAATCAAAGTTATTCTTCTTCTTTTGTGTGCCCTGTCCTTTCAGGACGTAGCTGATCATGGCTTTCCACATCTCCCTATGCCTGGTGGATCTTAGCTTGCTTTCTCCCGTTACACCATCCAAACCCCGCTCTGCAATTCATGAGCTCAAGCCCATAAATCTAGAATATAAATGTATAGAAACTAGCATGGCCACAAAATGAGGGAGCATTTTGTATATTGATTATAATATAGATTTGATCCCCCACTTTATATCCACATTATAATTTTTTATAAACAGATGGCATATATCTTCTTCTTCTTCTATGTGCCCTGCCCATTCAGGACTTAGGCGATCATGGCTTTCCACATCTCCCTATCCCTGGTGGCTCTTCTCCTGTTGCACCATGTAACCCTTGTTCTCTCATCCACCTGATCAGGTCCTTCAAATATATTATCTGCTGCTTTCTCCTGTCTCTTTTTCTCTCTATCTGGCCTGTTAGTAACAAGTTCTCCAAGCCCTCCTTCCTCATTGCATGTACCAGGAACTTCAGTTGTCTCTTCCTGATGCTCAGTATTAATTTCCTTTTCATCTCCATCCTTTCCAAAACCTCGTCATTGCTCCCATGCTCAGTCCATGATATCCGCAGCATCTTTCTGTAGAACCACATTTCAGCTGCATCAAGTTTTTCCTTCATCTTCAAAGATATTGTTTAATACTCACTACGATATTGAAGAACCAACATCACATAGCAATCCAGTAATCTCCTTGTTGTTTCTAGTGAAATTGTCCTGTTTCTTAATACTTTATTCAACTTCTGGAATGCTTCTTTCGCCGTGCCAATTTGCCTTCAAATTTCAGTGTCACACTTTCCGGCTTGATTTTAGAGTCCCTAACCTTTTGGGCTGCCCTTTTTGCTGATGACCATGCATTCATTATCATTATTACCTACAATGAATTTAACAACTGTTTCATTTGATCTGTGATTTTTATTTTCTGTCTCACAAAGTTGAGACATCACTTTCTGAAAAACCCAATGTTATTTTTTCATCTTTTTATATCTGTCTCTCATCTGCCTTCAGAATTTAGCTGACCTTGTTAAAGAAAAATTGAATAAAATATAGATTTATTTTGCTTCCACTTTACTAAAGCAGATACTTTTTTCTTTTACTGCAATTTATGCCAACTAAAATTGTGTTCATCAATTAAAGTTTATCAATATGGAGTTGAACCTAATGTTTAGATTTATCCTTGAAGAATTGGAAAAATAAATTATTAACAGCATTGAATCAGAGAACTGCCTGTCACACTTATGAAAATAATTAAATGGGTATATACTGTGCACAGCACATATAACTTATAGAAGGGTACAGGTTGGGAACAGATAAACAAAATATGGCGGCTTTTTTCCAACTGAGATCTCAACAATTGTGAGTTTAGCTCAGCGTGTATACTTCACAGGGAAGAAATAAACAGAATTTAATGAGATAAGAAGATTCTTTTTATTTCTCTTTCAATATAAAGTGCCAAGAATTAAAGTAGATTGAATGATTACCCAATCCACTTTCTGCAGATCTGGACTCAAACCTGATGATGAATATATGACATAATAGGTAAAGTTGAACAGTTGTGGCAACCATGGAATGCAGACATGATTTTTGACTGTGGAATAATTGTTGAAAACAAAAATATGGAACATTCCCTCTTCAACTGAGCAAAGTTTTTCTCAATAAATGTGAGTTCTCGACAAACATCTGTGTTGGTTCCAATCCAACTGTGAGAATGACTGCAAAACACTCTTCCACCCAATTTATAGGCAGAAGCACACAAATGCCTGATGGGATTTCTTCCAAGTGAATAAAATAGACCATTATCAGTTTTATATAACTCAGTCTGTCTTGAAGTCAGAATGTAAAACTTGGTTTTGTATGTCAACCCCAATTCTTAGTTTTTGAACTTTTTGCCATATTAGTGTTAACTTGTCTTGAATAAATTGTTAGCTTGATTTATATTATATTTCCCCTGTTCTTTTCTTTTTCTTGTTATTGCCAACTTTATATATTTGGTTTGTTGGGAACTTCTGCCATTTATTTATATTTAATCATGGCCATTATTGTTACCATAACATCATATTTTACATTTCACCATGGGAAGTGAACCTTACCATTGGACAATGGAAGACTTAAGCAATGTTACCTCAGCAAGTGAACATCATCTTTGGAACAGTGAAAACTGGAGCATGTTACCTTGGTAAGTGAACCTGACTATGAAAGACTGGAGCCATATTATAGAGCCATGTCAATCTGACAATGGAAGACTGGAGCCATATCAACTTAGTAAGTTGACCATAAACCATAGAAGACTGGAGCCGTTTCATCTGATCAGACAATTCCCTTTTCCAGCTCTTTCAAGTAAACAGTAAAGTTTGTCAGTGAAGTGGGGCCACATAAGTTTATGGATTTTTGGAGTTTGAGTTTTGTTTAACAGCATATCAAACTCTGTAGGTTATTTAATGCCAAAAACGGTAGAGTTTTAAGATACTTATTTTTAATGTTCAGTTATAGTGAGAAGGTTGATTTAGTCAAATTTTGATAAAAAAAATTTTTATTTTTATTTTAAAAACTGAAGATGTCTTCTAGTTTTGTATTCAAAATTCTGGTAATGATTTTTTTCTTTCAAAAATGTGGAAAGGTAATTTTTTTTCTTCAAAAATGTATTGTTGGTAATATTTTTTCTTCAAAAATGTCTATTTTTCTATAAAAGTCTATTTTTATGTATATATTTCTATAAAAGTCTATTTTTATGCATATATTTCTATAAAAGTCTATTTTTATGCATATATTTCTATAAAAGTCTATTTTTATGTATATATTTCTATAAAAGTCTATTTTTATGTATATATTTCTATAAAAGTTTATTTTTATACTTTCATAGTGTTTTGACCCCAGTTTGGGATTAAATATTTGTCCATAGCTGGGACCCTAACAGATGCTGCCACTCTGAGTCAGAGTGGACCTGGGAACAATAGCACTTTAGAGGTGGTTCCATGCTCCTTACAAACTCCCAATCAGAGGCCTTGCTGCTGGATGCAGTTTACCGTGATACTCAGAACCAAGATTATGGATTCAGCCTGTCAGATGGTGGTGGCTCTATCATAGTGAGGGGTATATCACGTGAGCAATAATAAGGTTTTGAAGAGAATGGAAATGAAATGGAAACTTATGATTAACACCAGAAAGCGACAACTGAAGTTTCTTGGACATGTAATGACAAAGGAGGGCTTGGAGAATATGATTCTCACAAGATGGATAGAGAAAAAAGAAAAAAAGCATGTGATATACTTGATAGGCTAAAGCAAATGGATTGCAGAATAGTGTTTAGAAGAAATAACAAGACAAAATGTATTAAAAGCTACAAAAACAGGAAGGCGTGGAGGGCCGTGATCACATACATCCTGAATGGCACATAAAAGAAAAAGAAAACAACTGAACCCTTTATTTAATATATAGAGCTAGATATCGCTAGGCATGGTCAATAGAATGAGAACAATCTAGGAGTTCAGTTCATAATTCCCTTATGGTTACTGGATTGGCATGCACTTGATGAAGGCCAGTAAACACAAAGGCCGAAACACTATTTACATTATTCAGACTATTGTCCTCATCTTGGTTGCCATTTGTATAATGTTTCAGCCATCGTATGCTCTGAGCTTTTTCAGGTGCTAGGAATTTTGAACCGAACCCTTTATTACAATCATAGGGTTATATCATTCTCATTTCTTGTGCAAAGCCTCTTTTAGTAGTCACAAGTTATCACCCTCTAACCTGACTCTCTAAGTTATTTGTTTGCCACTACTGTAACCTGGCATTGATTTCACATCTCTTTGAGTCAGGTCACTGGTACTAACCAACGTTTATATCCGCTGGGCCCTGTGTCCTTAAATGATTGTAATAAAGTGCTTGGTTCAAAATTCCTAGCACTTGAAGAAGGCCAAAGTGTACAATCAAAACATTGTACAAATAGCAAACAAGATGAGGAGAGTGAAATAATGTAAACAGTGTAAATACTTCCTCGTCTCTGAAATATAAAGGCTTAAAGGTTTAAACATTGTGATAATTATAGCTTTTTGTAGAGATTATCTTTTTAAGATCTCTCCTAATTCCTGTTCTGCCAACCATTTACACCTGGCTGTTAGCCAAGTTATCTGCTGCTTTCTGCTACCCCTCTTGCCTTTAAAATGTCCTGTGAGTATCAAATTTTCCAAGCCCTCTTTTCTCATTATGCATCCTATAAATTTCAACAATCTGTTTTTGATTCTTTTTGTTTCAATTGTTTTTTAAACTTTGTCATTGTTCAGTTTATGATATTCTCAGCATTGTTTTGTAAAATCAAATTTCTATTGCTTCAAGTTTTCTTCATCTGTGAGGTGATTATCCAGCGCTAAACTATCGCCTGGTTGACACTCCACCCATGTCTATTGAACAGGTGAAGAGGCTCATCCCTTGTTCCCTGTTTAGGATGTGGTTTACGGTTTTCTCTTTTCCAATCTTTTCAGTTTTCTTCTTTGTTTTTGTTTTTTTTTTTAATTGGAGTAGATAAACTAAACTATCGCCTCGTTCACACTCCACCCACGTCAATTGAACAGGTGTAGAGGCTCATTCCTTGTTCCCTATTTAGGATATGGTTTCCGGTTTTCTCTTTTCCAATCTTTTTACTCTTTTTTTCTTTTCCAATTGGAGTAGATAGACTAAACTATTGCCCGGTTCACACTCCACCCACGTCTATTGAACAGGTGTAGAGGCTCATCCCTTGTTCCCTGTTTAGGATGTAGTTTCCGGCTTTCTCTCTTCTAATCTTTTCCCTCTTACGTAGCCCCCTGCACATTTAAAAAAAAAAAAAAAAAATTCACTCCAATATAAAAAGGCTCAGATTATGTAACAATTCAGTACTCTTTTTTTTTCTATCCCTAATAAAAATTTTCCTGTTTCTTAATACTTTGATTAGCTTTTGGGGGTATTTTTTGCTATCCCAGTGCCCTTCTCATTTTAGTGTTTCACTTTCTGTTCCTTGTTAACCCTCTAGGGCCATTCGTATCATATTTGATACAGTATGAAAACAAACCTCGAAAGAAATATTTTCCTGAAAAATTTTTTAAGAGAAATATTTTATAAATTTCAAATGAAAGCAGTACTGACTGCTCAGTCAATGAATACCAAATGTTTCCTTATAGGGAAATACTGTATCAAATATGATACGAATGGCCCGAGAGGGTTAAACACAAGATTATTGTGCTCATCTTTGTTGCCATTTGTACGACGTTTCGGCCGTTGTACGCTCCATCCTTCTTCAAGTGCTAGGAATTTCAAACTGAACCCTTTATTACAATCACTGGGGTATATCATCCTCATTCCTTGTGTAAAGTCTCAATTGGAACTAACCCTGCAAGTTACTTGTTCACCACTGCTGTAGCCTGGTATTGAACTCACAACTCTAAAAGTCAAGTTAGGAACTAACCAACATCTATATCTACTGGGCCATGTGTCCTTAAGGACAGTGATTGTAATAAAGGGTTTGGTTCAAAATTCCTAGCACCTGCAGAAGACCAGAGCATACAACAGTTGAAACATTGTACAAATGACAACAAAGATGAGGAAAATAGTCCAAATAATGTAAATACTGTAAATATTACCTCATCTTGGAAATATAGACAAATACACTTCCAAGATATTTAATTTTTGTACTTGCTTGATTTCGGCATCACCAATTTGTAATTTGCTTGATGGGATGTTTTGCTAACAACCATGCATTCTATCTTCTTGCATTTGATGATTAGTCCTTTCTTCTTGCTTTCCTTCACTACCTTCTGTAAAGGGTTCTTGTAATTTTCTTTTTATGTCTGCAATCAACACTGTGTCATTTGCATATCTAATGTTTTTAATATTGTGGCTGCCAATCATGAAAACTAGCAGTAATTCTAATTCTTGCTGTATTCGTTGAATAAGTCCAGTGAGACGACACATCTTTGTATTTTTTTTTTTTTTTAATCATTTCACTCCGAGCAAGGCGGAAATGCCACTGATGTGCAGGGGATTATGTAAATGTAAAAAGATTAATTAGAAAAGAGTGAGGAGTACAAACTAGTTAGAAAGGAACAATAGAAAGCTGAGAAAGCAGGTGCAATGACAGATACATAGGTGGAGAGAAAGGGAAGGTTATACAGGGGTGGGGAGAGAGCTAGAGTCCAGTGGTTAGTAGATGAGTATTGACTTTGCATTTAAATTTCTGGAGGTTGTAGCCGTCAGGAAAGCAAGAATACGGGAGTGAGTTCCATAGGCGGGAAGTGCGAGAGAAGAAGCTGCAGGAGTAGAATTGTCATCTGCATTTGGCTAACCTGACTGTGAATGGGTGGGACCCAGATGCCAGTCTGGTTGCACGAGTAAACACCTGTTGAGGAGGCATCAGTGATTTAAGCTCATCCAAGCAGAAGCCATGGAAGTATTTATAGAAGAGACAAAGGGAGGCCACATTTCGACGGTGGGGAAGTGGCTGCAGTCGAGTCGCCAGATCAGTACCTATCACATTACAGACTCTCCTTTGGAGCTTGTCAAGAACACTGAGGAGAATGGCAGGGGCACCTGACCATAAATGGCAGCAGTACTCCATGCACGGACGGATGGTTGACTTGTATATATGCAGGATGGATTCAGGTGGAAAAAACATCCTGGATCGACATAGTGACCCAATCCTCTTAGCAGTAGATTTTGCTATGGATAAAGTCAATTAACATCAAGTGAAAGTTCCACATTTGCAAAGACTTCTTTACATCAGCGTCATAAATAAAGCTTCAGCCATTGTATGGCATGTACTATTCTACACTGATTTACAATATGTAAAGAATATCAAATGGGTGAACAAAGATAATCAAATGGGTGAACAAAGATAAAGATGTCCTTATGAGATGTATGTTTGTATAAAGTCAATTAACATCAAGTGAAAGTTCCACATTTGCAAAGACTTCTTTACATCAGCGTCATAAATAAAGCTTCAGCCATTGTATGGCATGTACTATTCTACACTGATTTCAAATTAACATGAGGTTTGCTGGAGTGCAAAGATTTCTAAATGAATAGGAGATATATACTATCTCTTAAACTTTCTTCTTTATGTGCCATGTCCTTTAGAATGTAGATGATCAGGGACTTAAGCTCATCCGAGCATATTTTAATACAAGTCATGATTTCCGTTTCTATCCATATGCAAGTGGCTTGCTCCCAGTACAGATTCTACATTATTCTAATCAGTCACTTAATGGCCATATGTGATACACACTTTGGTGATCATATCTCCTAAGGGAGATGAATGACTGGGCAGAAGATTTTCCCACAGTAGTTTGCCCTTACTTTCTGCAGTAGACTGGTTGCCAACCAAGGCTATAAAACCCAATTCATCCTGCTATTTTACCATAACTGGAGGGAAGAGAGAGATTAAAACCTTTCCTAATGGTATTTGCGCATAAGTGAATGCAACGAATTTGACTGGAATTTGAACTTGGCTCTCTGATTTCTAATTCGAAGTAGATATCCACTGTACCATAAATTCTTCCAAAATATGTCAAGGTTATCTAGCAGTTGTAAAGGTCTAGATACATAAAAAATCCAGTGAACACAGTGCTTAAAATGTTGGGATGTTTGGTTTGGTTTATGGCATATCAACCCCTTGGGGATCATTTAACACTGAAGCATTAGTTGTATTATGGCAATAACATTTTTCCTTCAAAAACGTAATATGGCAATTATTTTTCCTTCAAAAAACGTATTTTTGCTGGTAACATTTTTCCTTTAAAAACGTATCTTTGTTGGTAACATTTTTCCTTTAAACCTTTTTTTTTTGTTGGTAACATTTTTCCTTCAAAAACATATTTTTGTTGGTAACATTTTTTTTTTCAAAAACACATTTTTGAACATTTTTCATTCAAAAACGCTTTGTTGGTAATATTTTTTCCTTCAAAAATTTTATATGTATATATTTCATAAAAGTTTGTTTTTATATTTTCATAGTGTTTAGATCTTTGTTTGGAGGGTTAAATATTTCTCTATAGTTGGGACCCTAACAAATGCTACGACCCCAGGTCAGGGTGGACCTGGAAACAACAGCAATTAAGAGGTGGTTCCATGCTCCTCACAACTTCCCAATCAGAGGCTTTGCTGCTGGATGCAGTTTACCATCATACCCAGGACCAAAATGTTGTGATAAAAAACCGCAGTGATAAGTCAGTCAGTTGAGTGCCATACGTGATACACGCTTGGGCGATCATGTCCCGACAGAGACATGACTGACTGGGCAGGAGATTATCCCGCAGTAGGTTGCCATTGCTTTCTGCAGTAGACTAGTTGCCGAACAAGGCTATAGAACCCAATCTGTTCTGTTATTTAACCCATAACTGGAAGGAAGAGACGGATTAATACCTTTCCCAAGGGTATTTGCGCATAAATGAATGCAATGAATTCAGCTGGAATTCGAACTCGGCTCCCCGATTTCTTGTTCTGAGCCGATATCCAATGAACCACAACGCACATCCAGTGATAAGTAAATTAGTTAAAATATGCTAATCTAAGTTATTTTTGAAGATAGGATTAACAAATAAACACCTTGAGTTTGCTGAGTGAGAAAATTTTAATAGCTTTTCTCTGCAATTTTATCAACATTTGTTCTTCTCTTTGTTGTCATCATCAGATTTCATCTGTTGTGCCCTTTGGTCTTCAAAAAGTGACTGACAATCCAAGTAACCTTCAAAGAATTTCAAACTGAACTTCTTATTTAATCTACAGAGATAGATTCCACTGTGTTAGAATGTCACACATGAAATGCTGCATTTTTTGGTTGCTGACCCAGTTATCTAACAAAATAACATCATCATCATCATCATCACCTAGCATGGGTTGGACGGAGTTTTCTTGATGGTTCTTTTCTAGGCTGTCTGCTTTTATTTAAGACCTGGATGTAATCTCTTTTTTTTTTTTTTTTTATCACATCACCCCGAGCAAGGTGGTAACGCCACTGATGAGCAGGGGGCTATGTAAGAGTGAAAAGATTAAAAAAGAGAAAGCCAGAAACCACATCCTAAACAGGAAACAAGGGATGAGCCTCTTCACCTGTTCAGTAGACATGATTGGAGTGTCAAACCGGGCGATAGTTTAGTCTATCTACTCCAATTGAGAAGAAAAAAAAAAAGAAAGAAAAGAGTGAAAAGATTGGAAAAGAGAAAGCCGGAAACCACATCCTAAACAGGGAACAAGGGATGAGCCTCTTCACCTGTTCAATAGACATGGGTGGAGTGTAAACCGGAACTTCCTTAAATCTTCATTTATAACCTGGGTACATGTTTTATGTGGTCTACACATCTCTCTTCGGCTATCGACCTCAATAAACCTACGATGAACTTAGCTCACTGGTGCCCTCTATATATGAATTTACTCAAGGCACAAGACTAGCAACTAGGTCCCACCCTTTTACTGTAAAACTAATAAAATGTAAATGCAAATTTTACTTCAGCAGTTTCTTTTCTCACACTTCCCACCTGTAGAATTCGCATCCATTTACTTGATACAATCTCCAAGAATTTAAATGTAAAGTCAATAGTCAACTCCTATCTCACTAACCTGTATCCTCTCTCTCATGCTCCCTTCTCTGTTCACTCCACTCTCATCAGTATTCTCATCCTTCTCTTACCCACTTCCTGACACCCCCTATAACCTGTCACTCTTTCTCATAACTTTCCTCCATGTAACCCCCTGCAAAACAGTGGCAGTAAAATGTCTTGCATGGTTATAAAAAAAAAGATAGATAAATAGATAGTCCAACAGCTACAATGTTGAAGAATTTCAATGTAAAGTCAATAGTCATCTCCTATCTAACTAACCTGCACCCTCTCTCATGATCCCTTTTCTTTCCACTTCACTCTCCTCCTTCTCTTACTCATTTCCTTACACCTCCTATAATCTGTCACTCTTTCTCATAACTTTCCTCCTATGTAAGCCCCTGCTAAACAGTGGCAGTACAATGCCTTGCTTCGAGCAAGGCATTGTACGGCTACTTACTTTTTATATGACTATAAAAAAAAAAATATTGATGACTGGGTTTTCTATGTCCATTCTTTTAACAAACCATCTAAGTCTTGATTGACGCATAAAATCTATTATATTGGAAATACTCAGCCTATTTCTTAACTCCTCTGATAATTTTCTATCCCTAAGACTGACATTGCACATCCTTAGTATACCAAAATCTTGACTTATTTCAGACTCTTTCTCACCAGAAAATTTATTTTTCAATATATTGTTACTCGTAAGCCCAACGAAAATTATTACAAACTGGCAACAAGGTCCCACCCGTTTACAGTTCAACCAAATTCAGCCGACAATTCTACTCCAGCAGATTCTTTTCTTGCACTTCCCGCTTGTGGAACTCCCTTTTGTATACTTGCTTTCCTGATGACTACAACCTCCAGAAATTTAAATGCAATGTCAATTCCGATCTCTTATCTACTTGACTCCAAACCTTTCTACATCACCTTGTATATCTTGTTCTTTTCCTTTCTCTCTACCTTCGTAACTGTCTTCACACCTGTGTTCCCATCCTTCTCTTGCCCTTTCTCTGACACCCACTGTAACTGGTTCATCTTTTTCTTTACTCTCCTCCTATCTAAACTTTTACTCTTATGTAGCCCCCTGTGCATCAGTGGCGATACCACCTTGCTTAGGGTGAAAAAAAAAAACAACAATATTCAGTAACCTTACTCTATGAGTACAAATTGAGAAAAAAGAATCATTTTTGCATCAATTCATAACATGCAATGAAAAATAAATACTTTTTGACAACAGTAGAAAGTGAGTCCAGTGAATCACCAAAGACAGTACCCAAAACCTTTACTGCATCATAAAATTTCACTTATTTGTTGCATTCACTTATGCACAAATACCCTTAGGAAAGGTTTTAATCTCTCTTTTCCCTCCAGCTGGGGTAAAATAGCAGGACAGATTGGATTCTACAGCCTTGGTTGGCAACCAGTCTACTGCAGAAAGTAAGGGCAGACTACTGAAGGAAAACCTTCTGCCCAGTCATTCATCTCCCTTAGGAGATATGATCACCCAAATGTGTATCACATACAACACTTAACTGACTGATTTGAATAATTTAGAACCTGTACTTAGAGCAAACCGCTTGCATGTGTATAGAAACTGAAATCATTATTAATGGTTACTGTATGGTGGTTTTCAAAGGGACTATTCATTATTCATTCTTTCCAAATAATGTCGACTAATCATACTGTATGAGTGCAAAAAGGAAAAGAGAACCATTTTTACATCAAACAATTACATGCGATCAAAAATGGATTCTCTTTTTCAACAATAAGAGAGTAGGCAAGTGGTTAGATGCAAGTAAGTAACCAAAATACTAACCAACTCCTCCACTGCACCCTAAAAAGTGAAGGGTTATTCTTTCCAAAGGGACTATTCATTATTCATTCTTTCCTCAAGAGAAAACAATAACAGCAACCACGTATTTTAGAAAAATCATGTGTATACACGAAAGATTGAAGACGGAACATTCTAGACTTGAGAATAGGGATGGCCAAATTTTGCTGCACGACAGCACACAGATGCATCCTTCTCAAAAAACTGTCCAAAAGTCGCACAGACTAAATTAGGAAATTTTGCCTCATCTTCCATAATTATATGACACCTCTTCTACTGATTATTGCTTATTTAAACATTTAAAAAAGAAGTAATCAAAGCATTTGAAATGTTTATCACATCATTCAATCAGTTAAGTGCCATACATGGTACACATTTCGGCAAGCATGTCTCATAGAGACATGACTGACTGGGCAGAAGATTATCCCAAAGTAGGTTGCTATTGCTTTCTGCAGTAGACTGGTTGCCGACCAAGTCTATAGAACCCAAATCGATCCTGTTATTTGACTCATAGGTAACGGGAGAAGAGATGTATTATATTATTACGTAGTAATTAGTTAGGGATCTGTTTATTACTTCATAACAACAGAAAATTGATCCCCCACTTTATGCCCAGCAGAAGCTGTAATCATGTTTTCAACTATTATATTCAGTCAGTCAGTTAAGTGCCATACGTAATGCACACTTTGGGTGATCATGTCTCTTTTGAGACATGACTGACTGGGCAGAAGATTATCCCGCAGTAAGTTGCCATTACTTTCTGTGGTATACTGGTTGCCAGCCAAGGCTATATATAGAAACCAATCTGTCCTGTTATTTAACCCATAACTGGAGGGAAGAGATGGATTACATTACATTAAGTATAATTAGTGTGGGATCAGTTTATTACTTCATAACAATAGAAAATCGATCCCCCACTTTATGCTCACTAGAAGCCTTAATCATGTTTTTAACTATTATATTCAGTCAATCAGTTAAGTGCCAGACGTGATACATACTTTAGGCGATCATGTCTCGAAGATAATCTGGCAGTAAGTTGCCATTACATTCTGTAGTAGACTGGTTGCCAGCCAAGGCTATAGAACCCACTCTGTCATGTTATTTAACTCATAACTGGAGAGGAGAGATGGATTCGTACTTTTCCCAAGGGTATTTGCATGTAAGTGAATGCAATGAATTCAACTGAAATTTGAACTCAGCTCCCAGATTTCCTGTTCCAAGCTGATATCCGCTGCACCACAAAACACGTCACACATATCGTCAATGAATGAGAATATTTTTAAAGATGGGACCAATAATTTAGAAGTACATTGGAGAAAAGTCATTCATCAACATGATTCCTATTTCAACTAAAATAAATTAGTTATTTAACATTTCAGAAATGTTTTATTCTGTTGTGAGGTTCTCCCTTTTCCTAAAAGATGGACTCATCCAGAGTATACTTATACTACTGCTATAGAAGCGAGACAGGAAAATACTGCGTTTTCACAGAGAATGGATATACTCAATATACTATGGCTTCACCTCCAGAGACTTGTACATATACTTTTTACTAACCTGTATTCCTGGACTACTAATCTTCATTCAAGTCTGTATCCTTACGTTAATACACTTATTTTCTATCTCAATTACTGGTCGTTGTTCATTTATTTGTGCGGACCCTATTGCTGGCATCCACAACATATTCCTTTCTTATAAAGTATGTCATTTCATGTGTGACAACCTAATACATGCCTTGGGATATCTCATCTTTTTTTTTTTTTTTTAGTACAGTTCAGTTATTGATTGTTCTGTTTATACAGGGTCTAATTTATTGCACAGATATACAGTAATGAAGTTAACAATGTAAAATTAAATAAAAGAAATTGTTTCTCTCTGGGATAAAGAGTTATCATTATTTAAAATTTTTTTATCGTCAAACTTTTGTCCTCATCATTGTTCTTTTTTAGTACTGCTCATAATTTTTGAACTAAGTCAAAGTATAAGTTTGAAGTACTTGGCCTAGAGATTGAATTGTTATACCACCAAATTAATTATTATATCACCAAATTGTGTCTGTTAGAATATGAAAAGATAATAACCAATTTGAGGCACTACAACACAGAAATATTTCTTACCAACAACTTGATTGGGTTAAAGAAAGTTTTCTGCTTTAAGCAAAAGAGAAGGTGTTATTTTCCATCAGAACCCTGAATTTTCACTTAACACAATGAACAGGTATTCCCTCAGGGAGGCTTTTTGCCTTGAATGTCATTTAGGACCGAAACTCAACCCAGACCTCATACAATTTCTAAAGATGATGCAAAAATGGTTGACTCCCTGAACCACTTCAGTAGAGTAACTATTTGACTCCTCCCACTATCCCTATAACTATTTGACTCCTCCCACTACCCCTATAACTATTTGACTCCTCCCACTACCTCTATAACTATTTGACTCCTCCCACTACCCCTATAACTATTTGACTCCTCCCACTATCCCTATAACTATTTGACTCCTCCCACTATCCCTATAACTATTTGACTCCTCCCACTATCCCTATAACACATCACTCAATGAATCCTGAACCTAACTAAGAAAACAAAAACTTTGAGGCAAAATTCGACTTTATTAATCAACATAGTTTCCTTCTAGGGCAATACACTGATTTCAACAATACTCTAACAATTTGATGACTTATTTTTAGAACAATTTGCCTTTGGCCTCAAAATTCACTTCAGTTTTTAATATCACTTCTTCATTGGAGCCAAATCTCTTTCCCTGGAGTCTTCTTTTTAGGTCTGCAAACAGCTGAGGGCTAGATTTAGAAAATAGGGTGGATGTAGATGCAATTTGAAGTGCAATTCACGTAGTTTTGTTATCGTTTCTATTGACTTGTGACACAGGATGTTGATTTGGTGAAAGATCACTTTTTATTCTACATTTGTGGCTGTTTTTTGGCAATTTCTTCCTTCAAATGCTCTAATAAGGCTATATAATATTCACGATTGATGGTTCTTCCTTTCTCAAGGTAATCAATGAACAAAATAATCAGGAGCTCCTTGATAAGAGCCAAAGAAGAATCTGCAATATTATTGGTCCTGATCTGATAGCTCAGTTTTAGTTACAAACCCAGTGTAAATAGCTCATCTAAACAATTAAGCACAATACAAGAATCATGTTGAAATCCCATCAATTTACAGTGAAGCTTGCTAGATGTAGCTGAAATTTCTGTTAACATATTTTTTTCTCACATCTCTTGATTGTGGAACTTTGTTTTGGATTCATGCTCAATAGTCAACTTTGAGTTGACAAAAATTTAAATGCAATGTTAATCATTATCTAGTCATTATGATTACACTTTGTTGAACTTTTTTGAATACATGTGTATACTGAGCAGACAGCCATTGGCTAACCCATTTCATAATTCACCAATAGAAGGCTTAACCAATCAGGAAACTCAAAATATTCAATGCGACGTGTATAAAAGGTGGCCATATTTTTTTTTTAGTATTGCTGATCAAATCCGATTCAGGAGAGTGTCTGATTCAGAAGTGTTAATCTTTGACGTTGTTTCATTGAACAGATTACGTGCTGCGAGGATCCTCTCTATCCATAAACTATGACAGTCAACAGATGCCAAGATGATATTCTATATCCATGAATGTTACCAACATTACCTTCACTCTTTTCTCTTTCTGCTCACTATTAATGTTCCTGTTCCTAATTCTTCCACATCCTGTAACTCCCTTGCATCTTAGTGACTTTATTCCCTTGCTTAGTGTGATACCATTTTTAAAAAAATTGAAAATAAAGTAAAAAATGTGTTTTCTTTCATAAACAAATATTTTCTTTGCCTTATTGGCAATAAAAGGCATTATTCTAATCTTATGTTTATTTCATACAAAATGTTTATATAAAAAAATTTACTTCCAGTAAATTGCTTAGCTTAATTTTTGTAAATACTTTCGTGGCAATTGTTCTGATAAACTTTCTTCTATGGCACCTTGACTTTACGAACTTAAGCGCTTTACTTGACTGGTGTCAAGATTTCATCAATTTACAGTTGAGCTGGAAGGGTGTAGCCATAAATAATATGTTAACAGTTTTCTTTTCTTGCACTTCTTGCTTGTGAAACTCCCTTCCAGCTCCTTGCTTTCCAGCCAACTTTAATCTGTAAAAATTTAATTACAATGTCAATTACTATCTACTGTCCTCCTGGTTAATCTTTTCTTTTTCTGCTCACTATTAATGTTCCTGTTACTAATTCTTTCACAACTAGTAGCCCATTGTATTTTAGTGGCTTTACTTCCTTGTCTGGGGTGATATGGATTCAAAATAAAAGAAAACAAAGAAGTTCCAAAAGTGTCTTCATATCTTTGTGGGTGACAAATGATTTTCATTCTTACAGCTCTTCACAGACGAAAGCCTCTCACTGTTCTCAGGTGCTATTTCAATAAAAAGTGTTAATTCCTTAGTTTCACCAGTTCCAGCTTACATGATTAAGACTCACCATGTTGCACACTGTAGCAAATCACTCTCATTCCCTTCATATTAAATTAGCGAGACCTAAATTCCACTGAAGCAGCTTCTTCCAACAAACTGCGACTTTGTGGTTTGATTGATTTGTTTTTTATTGCAGGTAATACCGTAACCCCGTAGCTTGCATAGAAGGCCAGTGTGCCAAACCCAGCCACCCATGTCTATTGAACAGGTTAAGAGGCTCATCCCTTGTTCCCTGTTTAGGATGTGGTTTCCGGCTTTCTCTTTTCCAATCTTCTCACTTTGTTTTTTTTTTTCTCAATTGGAGTAGATAGATCTATCTATTGCCCGGTTCACACTCCACCCACGTCTATTGAACAGATTAAGAGGCTCATCCCTTGTTCCCTGTTTAGGATGTGGTTTCCGGCTTTCTCTTTTCCAATCTTTTCACTATTACATAGCCCCCTGCACATCAGTGGCGTTACCGCCTTGCTCGGGGTGATACGATTAAAAAAAAAAAGCCTTGGAGATGTCCAGAGCAACAGCACGAGCCTCGCTGGACTCTTGAAGGACCTGGAACATGTACTTCATGATAGTTGTTAGCATGTCAGCTGTGGACCTGGCAAAGTGGAAGCCATACTGCCTGTCAGAGAATAGTTTATGGGCAGTAAGATGTTGAATTATTTCAGCATTAATAATGGCCTTGAACACTTTCCCGAAAATTGGTAGAAGGCTGATAGGACAATAGTTGGATGGGTCCGAGGGTTCACTAGAGTTCTTAAATACAGGAATGACAGAAGAGAACTTCCAGCATGTGGGAAAACAGGAAGCGGAAAGGCAGTAAGTTCTTTCTATACCACCCTGTATATCTTTTCCTTTCTTTCCACCTTTGTAACTGTCATCACACCTGGATTCCCATTTTTCTCTTGCTCCTTTCTAACTAGTTCAACTTTCTCTTCACTCTCCTCCTATCTAATCTTTTTACTCTTATATAGCCCCCTAATCTTTTTATTCCTATGTTGCCCTCTAATCCTTTTACTCTTATGTAGCCCCCTAATCTTTTTACTCTTATGTAGCCTCCTAATCTTTTTACTTTTATGTAGACACCTGAACATCAGTGGTGTTACCGCCTTGCTCGGAGTGATATCATTAAAAATAAAAATTAAATATTAAAAAATAAAAGTTAAAGCCAGAAAATATTTTATATAGTAATAATCCTTTAAAGATAATAAGAATTTACTGATACAAGTTAAATAACCCATAGCTAGATGGGTAGAAGATGTGAACTCATGCCTTTCCCAAGAGAAAGTGAATACAACAAACCTGACGATTATTGAAATGCAGCAATCTTTTACATCATTCAAGCATACAGATCCTGGTATTCTCAAGTAGTCGCCCATTTAGGTATTGACCAGGCTTAATGTTGCTTAATTTTAGTGATCAAATGGAAACTAATGTTTCAACGTGATATGGCCATAAGTTCAGTGCTCTTTTGAAATGATTCTCCAGAAGATGCCTCCCCGATCACTAAATCTTGGCCTGTTCAAGTCTAGAGTTAACCATTATCTACCCAACAGATATGTATAAATTGTGCTTTTTACTTTGTAGCACTACTTCAAGTGACTCTTGGGCCTTGTAATAGGTGACAATTATTGTAAGACAAAAAGAAGATGACTGTGGAAAACCAATCAAAAAAATATGTTGCATTTCCACCAGATTTAGTATGTACAAGTTTTCATTTACTTCAATCACTAAACATAACATTTTGTAAATAGCAGAATATTCAGAAATAAAGAATATGAATTTGAAAGAGTTTTTCAAATAAATTTTTCGGGGAAAATTCCAGTTTTTTTAAAACATGAAATTGAAAATTACATTTAAATATATTCATATTCCTTTTGAGCAGCATTGATGAATTATTTGGTTATTTGTCGATTGTTGTTGAGCTCTTAGCCGTCAGTGAAGTCGTCAACAAATTTTTGGTGCTATATGCCCTCGTCAGGTTGATGACTGAAGTTCTCGAGTGATAGTTCACCATATTTATAGCAAAATTGGTGTTAAAAAATTGTCAGAAAGGGGAGTGGGGACAATATATATATATATATATATATATATATATATATATATATATATGTATATATATTATAGTAGTTATATATACAAATATATATTCCCCCCACTGGTGTAGGGGAGAGGATTAAAAAATAATATTTTGTTTTTCGTGGTAGTCTGACTGTATATAGATAATCCCCCTCCCTCTTTTGACAATTTTCTTACACCAATTTTTAACACTTATTTTTTTAACACCAATTTTGCTATAAATACGGCGAACTATCACTCGAGAATTTCAGTCACCAACCTGATGAGGGCCTAGAGTGCCAAAAATTCGTTCACAACTTCATTGACAGCTAAGGGCTCAACAACAATTGACAAATAACCAAATATTTAAATAAATTAAAAATCAAATTCTGTATGCTTTCTAGTAAAATGTAATTTCTTTTTAAACAGCCTAACAGAATTTTAAAAAAATATTTATCTATTTTAAACGTTTTATAACTGTTCAAATTCATTTCCCCAACACTGACAAGCATAAAAATTACTTAAATAATAAAGATAGTTTTAAAAATCATATTTTACTCTTCAGCAGATATTACAAACTCAAAAAAACATGTTTAAAAGTGTTTTAAGTTGCTAAAAAAATAAACTTGTTTTTTTCTTCAAAAAAAAAAATCTTAAAAAATGCTGTATTAAAAGAAATCCAGTCTGCAAATTGGAATCTGAATGCTTTCATGCATGACCAACAGATGGTCTGAAGAATCAAGAAGATAACCCAAAAGGCCATCTGTGGAATCTGCATAAAAAACAACTTGTCACAGAAACTGTATAGAGTGAAGAGAGTGCAAAATCACCACAAACATTTGACTGGTGTTAACCTTTATCAAACAAAGAGCAGACTAACATGCTACTCATATTTGAAGATGAAGAAGATATCTTGGCATCATTTCAAAAGGTTAGCATGGAAATCAGGCCAAGAAAACACACAAGATTAGAAGACACGGGGACATAACCCCGACATGTAAGAAAAAAAATAAAGCTGATAGGTATAGGGCTTCGGTGAGACGAGTATTGCGCAGCTGAACAGAGACAGAGAAAAGATGAAAAACGAGGAAGATAGAGTTGAAAAAGTGGAGAGAGAAGTGAGAATTTAAACAATAGAGGAAATTAAAAGTGAAGAAAAAAGACAATGAGAAAAAAAGAGAGCTACAAAAAAAATCATTGAGAAGGAAATAAAGAGAGACAAGGATAAAGTTAAACATATTTTAAAACAAAACAGAAAGTCTGAAAGCCGCAGACAATGTTTTTGTATAAAAGGTGATATATAAAAGTTGAGAAAATTTTAGGGTTTTAAATGGTTTCCACAAAGAATCAATAGTACTTTTTCTATAAGGATAATTCATATAGTGATTATATCTATCACCTATCTATAGTAATTATATATATATACTTGGGCAACAATCCCTCTTTTATGCAAGTTTCAATAATCTAAATCTAAGCTTATTTATAAATGGAACTGTGTCTGTGTGTGTGTGTCTGTTACCTATAGACTTCGGGCTTGGCTCTAAGTAGGTATAATTGTAGTTCTTAGTCTCAGCCATGATACCATTTACTCAGAAAACTAATTTAGCCTTCAAAATTCAGTTTACGACGAGAAAACTTATTTAATATCGATACCAGGAAATCAAAATTTGACTTACATCCATTCATTTTTCTTTCAGTCTAAAGTTTTGCTTTAACTGGAAACAACTATTGCTTTTTAGTCTTTCGTGCCAACGTCTGAAGAGTCTGAGCTCCAGGACCATGGATTAGTTTTAAAGCTTTCATTACACCCAAGCAAGGCCAGGCTATACTGCTAGTAATTCATATAGTGATTATACCTATGTATATTTCATATTCATATAGTGATTATATCTATTATATTACATTGATAATTCATATAGTGATTATATCTATCACCTATCTATAGCGATTATATATATATATATATATTTATAATATTTCAGTTTAAACTACCTCTCTGAAGATGGCTCATGTGAGCCGAAAGCTTAGAAGAAAACCAATAAATAATTATCCAAATGTTGGAGAATTTTTGTCTTTATTTTCAACTGAAATTAAAGCAAAAATACGATGTTTAGAACGGCTCATGATTAAACATAATAGACATTCATTGTCTCTTATATTTAATAGCATATGTCTAGAAAATATATATACATATATATATATATATATATATATATATATCTGAAAGGTTTTTTCTGTTGCTGAGGTGATGTGTCATCCCCCGTGGGGATCTTCATGTCGTAATGGCCATTCAACATCTTTTAATTAATCCTTTTTTAATATATATTTATATATACATATGTATTTGGGCATCAATCTCTCTTTTATGCAGGTTTGATTTATAATTCATATATTAATTATATCTATATATATTTCATATTCATATAGTGATTATATCTATTATATTTCATTGATAATTCATATAGTGATATCACCTATCTATAATGATTATATATATATATATATATATATATATATATTTGAGCAGCAATCTCTCTTTTATACAGGTTTCATTAAAGATGACAGACAAGGTGTGATGGTTAAGTTTTTTTGTAATTTTTCATGTGACCTATGATTTTCTTTTGAGGACATAAATTATATAAAAATTGTCTAAATGTTTTGTTTATCCAAGCACTTTTGGCCATACTTATTAGCCATTTTCAAGGATGAATCTTATTTTACGTGTAACAGATTATATGTGGTGTTATGAATTAAATAGAGTGGTGTGTATGTGTTACATACCAAACACAGCAAGCATATTGTTATTGCGTTCAGAGTTGATATTAATGAGTGCTGGGTTTCTTTTTTTTATCAGTAAACCTACTTGTAAAAATTCTTGCCACCTTAATTTTGTTCGTCAATGTCCTCTTAGATATAAAATCAGCATCATTAAAAATTTTCTCATGAAAGCCTACAACAACTTATCTTCTCGCATTTTTTTCAAAGAACTTCAAAACTCTAAACAAACACTTTTCAACACTGGATTCCAAATTATTTGATTGACTTCCACATTAGACTTTTTTTTTTCAAACTTGGCCAATACCAACAGCAAACACACCAATAATAACAATTATATTCATATCTTCAACAAAAACCAAATTCATAGCAATTATAAAGAGGACGAATCTTCACTTCGAAACATCATTCAAAAATATGCAATTACCATCAACTTAAACAAAAAAATTAAATTAATCATCTATTCTAAAAGAAACTTAAAATGGCTAACTTCATTATCAAAAATAACAATTCACCTGTGATATCCAAACTGCAATGAACCAATATTATTTATGAATTCACATGTTTCTTGAAGAACTGCATTCTTGATCCTAATTTCATAAATAAATAATCATATCAACCATACAGCTATGAAACTGACTCAAGGATTCACGCTGCATTTTACTTACTGGAGCTCAATTTTATCTCATTTAACCGTACCTGGAGACCTAGCAAACCCTATCTGCAACATACTTGTTGACAACATAAATATCATAGGAATGTCCACACGCAAAAAGACTAAAAATAATGAATAAAAAAAGTAAAACCCAACACTCAAGAATATCAACTATTAGCACGCTAACAATATTCTTACTTGAGCTTCAATTCCCACCATCCATACAGTGGGAAGTTAGGAATCATGTAATGCCTACAACATTGGATATAAATAATAAGTAAGCAACTGAAGACGGTTCTTATTCCATGAGTTGTGAGTTGGGGTGAAGTGATTATATAAAAGAAAAAAATTGCTAGGTCTACTGCTACGAAAATTGGTTCAATTTGTCATGCTAGGCAATTTTTCTTGCCCCAATCTACTTTACACATTTATAAGTCTACCATCCATACCTGCTTAGAAGATTGCTGCCACATCTACTCTGGTGTTTATGTTATGTATTTAGACATTCTTGATAAAATACAAAGAAGAATCTTCAATGTTATCAGTCCTGACCTGGCATCTCAGTTTCACTCACTTTTTTTATCACTCTAATGTAGTTTTGTTGCGCCTTTTCTATAAATATTTTCATATTTATTTATTCATTTATTCGAAGAGCACCTGAAGAAGGCCGGAGCAAACAATAGCCGAAACATCGTACAATCGAAACATCGTACAAATGGCAACAAAGATGAGGACAATAGTCTGAATAATGTAAATACTGTAAATACTATCTCATCTCAGAAATATAGACAAATACGAAATATTTTCATGGTAAATGTTTTTCTTTTTTGTTGCAAATTTAAGTGTTGCAGATAGGTGTCATCATTTTACAGTTGAAATTGCTACTTCTTGATCGTGAAACTGTTCTGGTTTCTTGTTTTCCAATCAAACATCCATTTTCAAAAACTTAGATGTCATGTCCCTTGTCATTTGTCTTCTTAAATTCAATTTTTTTTGTTCTCTCTCCTTAACATTTTTTTTTATAATCATATTGCCCCAAGGAAGTCATTTTACTGCTACAGTTTTGGAGGAGGTTACATAGGAGGAAAGTTATGAGAAAGAGTGATGGATTATAGGGGGTGTCAGGAAGTGGGTAAGAGAAGGATGAGAATACTGATGAGAGTGGAGTGGATGGAGAAAGGAGCATGAGAGAGAGAGGATGCAGGTTAGAGAGATAGGAGATGACTACTGACTTTACATTTAAATTCCTGAAGACTGTAGCTGTCAGGAAAGCCAGTAAATAAAAGAGAATTCCACAAGCAGGAAGTGCAAGAAAAAAAGCTATGGAGTAGAATTTGTGTTTATAATTTATTAGTTTCACAGTAAAAGGGTGGGACATAGTTCTAATCTAGTGGCCTGAGAAAAAATTTATATATAGGGGGCACTAGTGAGGTAAGTTCATCGAAGCAGAAGCTGTGAAAATATTTATAGAAGAGATGCTGGGAAGCCATATATATATTATTGGTTTTCTGATTCTTTTATACTTAGTATCTTCTAAGTTTGTCTTCTTTTCTTGTTCTTTCACACTCAGTAACACCTTGTACATTAGTGGCTTTATTACCTTGCTTAGGGTTAAATGATTAAAAATATTCAGTCATTTTTCTGAGAACATGGATAAACTAATTTTATTATAAAATATCAGATCATTTCAAGAATGAATCTAATTTCTTTTTTTAATAATAAAACCCTAGAACAAAAGGGGAACTAAACTTCTAAAAAAAATGCCTATTGTCAGGATGAAAGAGTATTAAAAAAAAAATCACTGAAAGAAGTAATTATTCATTGATGAATATTTATGCTTCATGGAGTGCAAATAAAGAAATCAATATGTTGTTTTTTGCTGTAAGGCTTCATGAATGTCTCGTCTTGTTTTGACCTAACCAAAGGCCAAAGGTTACAATCCTCAACCCTGTCCTCGGCTCCACACATTCAATTCATATTTGTTCTTTTATTCCTTTTGTTTTCTTGCTAGCCATTTCTAATTACTATAGGATATTCACAACTAATTGACTTTAACTAATTGTTTAGACGATCAGTCACATTTCAGACGTTTTTCTTTCTAATTGAATTATGCTAATTATAAAATAAGAACTAAAAAGTTAAAACAATAAAGTCTAAAATATATATTTATACAATTTTCTTCCATTTTATTCATTTGAAATTCTTCATTATTATTTCAAATTTCACCAGTTAGAATACTGATGTCATGTCCAGTAATCTCCTTAAATAAATAAAGGTTTTCACATACCTAAACTCTACAGTCTTCCTTAATCTAAACATATTTATAAATGGAACTTTGTCTGCGTGTGTGTGTGTGTGTGTCCATTACCTATAGACTCCGAAATGGCTGAACCAATTTTCTTGAAAATTTACACAGTTGTACTATAAGCGTCTGCGAGTGTTCTTAGCTAGGTTTTGTGTCGAGGTACCACCGATAAATATTGAAAATTGATAATCGAAAAAATCGGGTTATAGAAGGAGAGGTCCGATTTTAATCAAATTTGATACACTCATAGACAAAGACATAAGAAATGATATTCAGAAGTTTCAAGGTTGCAGTTCTTACAATAGTGCAAAAAATTTGATATCGATACCAGAAAACCAAAATTTGATTTACATCCATTCATTTTTCTTTCAGTCTACGGTTTCGCTTTAACTGGAAACAACTATTGCTTTTTAATCTTTTGTGCCAACGTCCAGATTGTCTGAGCTCCAGGACCATGGATTAGTTTTAAAGCTTTCATTACACCCGAGCAATGCCGGGCTATACTGCTAGTTGTGTTATAAATCAAACATAATGATTGCTTGGTTCATGGAAGAGAGCAAAGCCTGTTAAATTAGTCTCCACAGTCATCAGATCTCAGTTTTATAGAGCACCTTTGGAACGTGGTGAAAAGGAAGATTCATTCCCTGGATAGACAGCCAATTACTGTATAAGAATCACACATGCTATGATAAAAACATGGAGCAAAACTTTTTCAAAAGTATTTCCAGAAACTCATTGAATCCATGCCAAGAAAATTCAATCTGGTAGGAAAAGAGCATACCTAATAAAGTGACTGGGGAGTGTGTGAATATATATATATATATATATGGGTACATGGTTTTCTTTGTTAAGTAGGATCCATGATTCAAATGCTCTTTAAGATATATATTTTTGTAAACACTATATATGTATAGGATCCCTGATTCAATTGCTCTTTAAGATATACGTTTTTGTAAATAATATATATATATATATATATATATATATTAGTGTTTACAAAGATGTATATCTTAAAGAGCAATTGAATTAGTGATCCTACTTAACAAAGAAATTTATTTATAATAGGCTGGTGCACTTCTGCATTTACCCTTTGATGTCATGTACAGTCTTATTAAAATATTTATTAGCAGAAGAATTGGATAAAGAGACAATGATGAATCTATAGTGTATTTACCAATTATAACAAAACTTGATTTCCTTTAAGTAGAGATTGTAAACAATCAAAATTTATCCCACAATTAAGAAACACAATTATGAAAAATATCATGCTATTATAAAAGATACATTAATTCATGGCAATACCTCATCCTCTTAAACAAATTTGTATCATGATGCATAAAGAGTGCAATTTGATCACTTCAAGTAAAATATTTTTCATAATTATAAAAATACTTTACTTCATGGCTACAACTCAGTGTCTTAACAAACCAATTTGTATCATGATGCATAAAGGGTGCAATTTGATCACTTTAAATAAAATATTTTTCATAATTATAAAAATACTTTACTTCATGGCTACAACTCAGTGTCTTAACAAACCAATTTGTATCATGATGCATAAAGAGTGCAATTTGATCACTTCAAATAGAACGTTAACTTTGCATAATTACAAAAACTACTTTAGCTTATGACTATCAGCCTCTTAAAAAACCAATTTGTATCATGATGCAAAAAAAAAGGGTAATTTGATCACTTCAAATAAAACACTTTTACAAAATTACTAAGACATTACATCAAGTCAGTGACTTAAGTGCCATACATAATACATGCTTGGGTGATCATGTTTCGAAAAAGACATGACTGACTGGGCAGAAAATTATCCTGCAGTAGGTTGCCATTACTTTCTGTGGTAGACTGGTTTCCAGCCAAGGTGATAGAACTCACTCTGTCATGTTATTTAGTCCATAACTGGAGGAAAGTGATGGGTTAATACCTTTCCCAAGGGTATTTGCACATAAGTGGATGCAAGGAATTCAACTAGAATTCAAACTCAGATCCCTGAGAACTCATTTTGAGCCATATCTACTGCACCACAGTGCACATTATATCAAGGACAGATTTAAATAAAAGACTTGAAATAAAACATTATTTTTACACAGTTGTAAAAGATACATAAGTTCACATTTGCAACTCAGTCTCTCATCAATGCATTTTCTATCATGAAGCATAAAGAGTACTTTTAATACTTCAGATAAATTATTGTTTAAAGAAAAACATTAAATTGAATGTGTTTCCTTCTATCCTTTATAACAACAGTTATTTTATTATGAAAAGCATTTCAAGTAATGCGCAGAACCGTTATATTTTCAGCTGAGAAAATCTCAACCGAAAGACCCAATCCTTTCTTTGGTGGAGCCATTCTTATTTTGAAAGTAAGAAAATCCTGCTACCCTTCAAAAATGATCTGAGAATCCTGTGTTATTATAGCGTCTCTGCAGAGAGATCAGGTCAGTAAAGGGTTAAACTCAGATTTTCCACACCTGTCCACACAGACAGATATTCAAAGCAAACCAAAGGTTCATCTTGCAAAGTAAACTTGACGAGAAATGCAACCAAATGTACCACCAGAAACTAATATCACTAAAAGAAGTGATGAGTATCAAGTCTAGAAGCTTAGTTTTCAGACAACTAACCAGGAAACAGAAACCTTATGTTTCAGTTTTCCAAATTTGTTTAACAAAGCATCAAGTAGTGTATTTATATCTAGCATATTTTAACTACCCAGAGGATTGCCTGCATTCACATAAGTGTGGCAAAAATTAGAGATGCTAATAATGAATTATAGTATTAGGACCGTGAATAAGTTCTCACTGATGTTTTATGAGAAGTAATGTTTTATTCAGAAAAATTAGTAAGAAATATATCACAGAAAATCATTTCTTTCTGATGAAAGGCCGAGGCTGGTCTGAAATATCCAATAGATAGACTAAACTATCGCCCGGTTCACACTCCACCCACGTCTATTGAACAGGTTAAGAGGCTCATCCCTTGTTCCCTGTTTAGGATGTGGTTTCCAGCTTTCTCTTTTCCAATATTTTTACTCTTACGTAGCCCCCTGCACATCAGTGGCATTACCGCCTTGCTTGGGGCGATATGATTAAAAAAATATATATATACAGATATATAATAGAAATAAATAAATACTGTAAAAAAACATAGATTTTTAACTTACAACTTTTTTGTAATTTTTTCTTAAGACAGTAGACGTGGATTATCATTATGCTATTTGGACCCTGGATGTGTTGTGCTGCAGTGGATATCAGCTCGGAACGAGAAACCGGGGAGCCGAGTTTGAATTCCAGTTGAATCCATTGTATTCACTTACACGCAAATACCCTTGGGAAAGGTATTAATCTGTCTCTTCCCTCCAGTTATGGGTTAAATAGCAACACAGATTGGGTTCTATAGCCTTGGTTGGCAACCAGTCTACCACAGAAAGCAATGGCAACCTACTGTGGGATAATCTTCTGCCAAGTCAGTCATGTCTCTTTCGAGACATGATCGCCCAAGCATGTATCACGTATGACACTTAACTGACTATTTGGACCCTACTTAGACAGCAAAAAACTCCATGATAGAAGAAAACTAGAAAAAATTTTCTACAAATTGGCACAAATACACTTGGATAGTATATTTCTCGGACATTGCAAAAATATGGAATTAATACCAAAAGGATTTAGATTTAAATGCAACTTCCAACACAGATTTATTACATTGCATAAACAAAAAGCCCAACATATATACAACAGAACCTCCACACAATTAAGAAACCTTGTGCACAACTTTGCTTACATTAAGAAATCCTTTTACATGAACTTATCTCAAAAATCAGTTATTCTCTCTATCTAACACTTTCTCCTTTTCAATACTTTCAAGTAAAAAACACTCAATTCCCTGTACCAAAAAAAGCTACTCTTTCGACATGTGGAATGTTTGTGTACAGAGACGTAGCATCCATCATTATTAGGATATTATCATCATGGACTAAGTTAATCTTTTGCAATTTGTTGAGAAAATCAGTAGTGTCTCTAATATAACTAGGTATGCCAGGCAATAAAGGTTTTAGGATATTGTCTATGTACCCAGATATAAGTTCTGTGAGGGTACCAATGCCTGATATCATGGGTCTGCCAGGTGGTGTGATTATAAGGGTTTTTGAAATTTTATAGATGTTCTCTTCATTATTCTCAATTTTCTGGCAGCATTTGAATTCCATGTCAGAAAAACATCTTTGAAGTATAACTAAGAGTCAACCCATTTTTTGGCATCTTCATCAGAATGAAAGTGCTGCTCAGCCAGGCCATGTACCATTGATTATGACAGCTGATAACTGGATGGGGAAATATTTGATGAATATTGCATGTGGGATAGGACTTCCCATTTAAATATTTCCAAGTATGTTTTCACCTGTTTTGCAATATGTGACCTATCATGTCATGTTGCAAAATCATTTTTTTTGTCTCTACCTGTATAGTGGCCATTTTTTTCTTCAATGCTTGGCTCAAATGCATCACTTGTAGTTGATAGGCATTTCTTGTGATGATTTCAGTCAGCTTTGGTGGCTCATAATAAACTATACCAAGCTGATCATAACTGATGCAGAGCAGAAGCATTGCCACTAATGCTGATGATTGGCCAGGCTTACCTCATGATCTTCTACACTAATGGTTATTGTAATATATCCACTTTTTATTGCTGGTCAAAATATGATACAGAAATTCCTTTCCTCTTCTGCCATTGAAGCAGCTCTTCACATGTAACAAGATGCCGTTTGACAGTTCTCATATTTAACTTATACAACACCGTTAATCATTCCTAATGCATTCGAGCATTTAAAAACTGTTCTCTGATCAACTTCTAATAATTCTGCAAGTTCAGCTTGCACCTGACATGAGTCTTCATGAAGTAATGCCTCCAATTCTTTATTTTCAAATCTTAACAGTGTGCCAAGAGACTTCTTTATCTTAAATATTAAAATCATTTTTTAAGCATCCAAACCAATCTCTGCATGTTGTTTTTGACAGAGCATAGTGTGATTCAGTTGCAGATTTCTTTTGAATAAAGTAGTGCAGTAAAATTCCCAGCAGACACACTTTCTTTGGCATGAAATTTGACATGCTTTACGCTATGTAAAACAAAGTTGTTTACACTTCAGCAAAATGACATATACTGAATTTCAAGCTTGCTTATAGTACATCCTTATAGATGTGTTACCATCTGAAACTACACACACCCAGTTTTGGAAATGCTATCCGTTGGAAAACAGCAAAAACTCATTCAAGATTCATAATACAAAAAATTTAACGTGAAATCTTAATGTGATCTCTGGACTACTGAATAAGATAGACAAATGAATCTAGGTTGATAATAAATACAGAAAGAAAATTGTAGGAACTTCAAGAGAAGGAATAACCATCACTTCTAGACAGAAAATATAAAAGCACAAGTTGTGGCCAAAGATATGAGCTACAAATTGAAGATGCCAAAAATCCAAGCAACTACAGAAATTTCACAATCTGTGAAGTGTTTTAATAAATAATAAATCAGTGAAAGATGCCTTCAAAATGTTAAACAGCATATTAAAAAATGTGAAAATGTTTTTAGAAACAGAAATAATTTATATAGTATCAATCCACCAGTAAGTTAATTGTCGTATGTGATGCACACGTGGGCAATTATGCCTCTTTTGAAACATGACTGACTAAGCAGAAGATTTATCTGCAGTATGTTGGCATTAGTTTTTGTGATAGATTGGTGGCCAAGCAAGGCTACAGAACCAAAGCTGTCCTGCCATTCAACACATAGCTGGAAAAATAAGATATGGATTAATACCTTTCCCAACAGTTTTTGTGCATAAATGAATGAAACTAATTCAACTAGAATTTGAACTTGGCCTAAAAGGATATGCCAAATAGAAGAAGTGAAATTTAAATACTGTTGTTCCATCTGGTCTGGTGCTCCTGCTATTCATCTTGCAGTTCTTGATAAAATCCAAAGATTGATCTGCAAAGTAATCAATCCTGACTTGGCATGTTGACTTCAACCCACATGATGTTTCTGGCTGTCTTTTGTACAAATATTTTCACAGCTTCTGCGCTGATGAGGTTCTTCTCCTGGTGCCTAAACCACATGAATTTAACCATGCTACTAGACTGGCATCAAGGTCTCACTCTTTTACCTTCAAAATATTTAAATTTAGCCACCTCTTCTAATCTAATAGATTCTTTTCTCACATGTGAAACTACCTCCTGTTTATTTACTTCCATGATAGCTACAATCTCTAAAAGCTTAAATGCAGCATCCATAGCAGTCTATCTCCTTGAATCTCATCCATCTTTTTTCTTTTCTTTGACAACCCTGTACCCTGTCTTTTCTCTCACTGTAACCACCTGTGCACTGTTGGTGGTCTCAGCTTACTTGGGGTGAAATGATTAAAAAAAATTCTAACATTCTATAAAAGCTTTAATTTCAAAACATCACTTCTATATGCATCAATTAAGAAAATTATCATCCTTATAATCAAGCGAATTCTAATTGTATGTATTTTTTAATTTATCTCTTGAAGTGAGTTTTGTTGAAATCAATACTTTGGCTTTGTGCAAAGACTTTTGATACGAGCAAGTTGTTAGTAAGAAGAAATTAGAATGCATATACAATGACCAAGTTGGCAGTATATCTGCCAATGTATCCGATGGAATTAAATAAACCTGCCTACGAGAGAACTGGCACTCCAAAACTTGTCTGAGTTGAATATTAATGGTAGCTTGAGCTTGAACAGCAATTAAAAGAGTTTGTCTCTTCTCTGTGTAACGGATAAAGTTTGTATTCAGTCAAGAAAGAATTATGCGCATAATTGCACAAATTCACTTAATAACAGCAATATATTTACTAACTATACAAAAACTTGGCTCCCTACTAATATAAAGGGGGTGCTGAAAAGATTTGGGCCTGAAAAATAAATGTGACAGTCATCTAAATCTAAACTTATTTATAAATGGAACGTTGTGTGTGTGTGTGCGTTAACTATAGACCCCGAAATGGCTGAACCGATTTTCTTGAAAATTTACATAGTTGTACTATTAGCGTCTGCGAGTGTTCTTAGCTAGGTTTTGTGTCAAGGTACCCCTGATAAATATCGAAAATCAATAATTGAAAAAATCGGGTTATAGAAAGATGGTTTGATTTTAATCAAATTTGATACACTCACAGACAAAGACATAAGAAATGATATTCAGAAGTTTCAAGGTTGCAGTTCTTACAATAGTGCAGAAAATCAATAATATATATATATATATATATATATATATATATATATATATAAAAGGTAAGATGCTTGTGTGTGTGTCTGTTTATCTGCCTGTATGTTTGTATTTTTTCAGCCCTTTTATTTCAGTTTTTGCTTCGGGTTTGGCTCTAAATAGATATAATTGTAGTTCTTAGTCTCAGTCATGATTCCATTTACTCAGAGGACTTAATTAGCCTTCAAAATTCAGTTTATGACAAATAAACTTATTTGATATTGATACCAGGAAATCAAAATTTGATTTACATCCATTCATTTTTCTTTCAGTCTACAGTTTTGCTTTAACTGAAAACAACTATTGCTTTTTAGTCTTTTGTGCCAACATCCAAAGAGTCTGAGCTCCAGGACTATGAATTAGTTTTAAAGCTTTCATTACACCTGAGCAATGCTGGGCTATACTGCTAGTTATATTATATATGATTAAGTCTCCTAAAGAGCAACACACATTTCACGTAAGTCGAGTGCCATACACGATACATGCTTGGGCGATCATGTCTTTTTGTGACATGACTGACTGGCCAGAAGATTATCCCGCAGTAGGTTGCCATTGCTTTCTGCGGTAGACTGGTTACCAACCAAGGCTATAGAACCCAATCTGTCCTGTTATTTAACCCATAACAGGAGGGAAGAGATGGATTAATACCTTTCCCAAGGTCATTTGTGTGTAAATGAATGCAAGGAATTCAACTGGAATTTGAACTCAGCTCCCCAATTTGTCATTCCGAGTCAATATCCACTGCTCCACAACGCACATCCTTTCTTCTTACTTACTTTTCTTGATTTTATGCACATAAGGAAATTTTTAAATTATCTAATATTTGTCAGGCTGAAAAGTTTTCACCATTACTCATATATCTATATATTTGAACCCACTTGTGTGTGTATGTCTGTGTGTGTGTTTGTTTGTGTAAAATTATATATATATATATATATATATATATATATATATATATTGTTTTATTTTAAGGAAAGATGTATATGCATTAGGACCATGAATAAGTTCTCACTGATTTTTTATGAAAAGTAATGTTTTATTTATTTACAAAAATCAGTTAGAAACATGTCACTATTGCTAGACACTACTTTTTCCCATCTTTCCGGCAGCATTGGAATTCAATGTTGGAAAAAAACGTTTTTTGGGTTTAACTATGAGTCAACACACTCCACCCACGTCTATTGAACAGGTGAAGAGGCTCAACCCTTGTTCCCTGTTTAGGATGTGGTTTACGGCTTTCTCTTTTCCAATCTTTTCACTCTTTTCTTTTTTTATTTTTTTTCAATTGGAGTAGATAGACTAAACTATCACCCGGTTCACACTCTACCCACGTCTATTGAACAGGTGAAGAAGCTCATCCCTTGTTCCCTGTTTAGGATGTGGTTTACGGCTTTCTCTTTTCCAATCTTTTCACTCTTTTCTTTTTTTCTTTTTTTTCAATTGGAGTAGATAGACTAAACTATCGCCCGGTTCACACTCTACCCACGTCTATTGAACAGGTGAAGAAGCTCATCCCTTGTTCCCTGTTTAGGATGTGGTTTCCGGCTTTCTCTTTTCCAATCTTTTCACTATTACGTAGCCCCTGCACATCAGTGGCGTTACTGCCTTGCTCGGGGTGATATGATTAAAAAAAAAAAAATTTTTTTTGGCATTTTTTAACTATGAGCAAACACATTTTTTTGGCATTTTTATTTCATAAAAATGAATGTGTTACTCATCCAGGCCACGAGCCATCAATGGGAACAATTGATAATTAGACAAGGCAATGTCTGGTGGATAGGGTGGGTGGAGTAGATTTTCACTCGTTTTCACTCAGCATTATTTCAAAGCGTTATTTCATATTTATATGCTTCAAAGTCACTTTGTCACATCTCTGCTTGTATAGCAGTCGTTTGTTTTTCAATGCTCAGCTCAGAAACATTAATTACAGCTGATAACAATATCCAATAATGGTTTCAGTCAGTTTGAGCAACTCATGATAAACTACACGCAGCTGATCTCACTAAATGTAGTGCAGAAGCTTTGAACCATAGATATTAGGTTTTGCCAATGTTGATGCATAGACAGGCTTAATTCATGATCTTCTATGCTTAGAGTCATTGTAGTGTATCCACTATTCATTGCTGGCTATGACATGATGCAAAAAATCTTTCCTTTTTTGCCATTGAAGCAGTACTTCACACGTAACTAGATGCTGTTTGACACCTCTCGGCTTCAACTCATCTGACACCAAATGTCCTTACTTTTGAATCATTCCTAATGCATACAAACATTTCAAAACGGTTGTGTGCTCAACTCTTAATTATTCTGAAATTCAATGCCTTCAATTCTTTGTTTTAAAACTTTTTGGTGCACCAGAGCATTTTTTATCTTCAACGTCAAAATCCTTATTTTTCAAGCATCTAAACTAACTTCTGCATGTTGTTTTGGATAGAGTATAGTTTCTGTAAGTCTCAACAAGAATTCTATGTGCTTCAGTTACAGATTTCTTTTTAATAAAGTAGTGCAGTCAAATTCCCCACAAATACACTTTCTTCGACACAAAAATCTGACATGTTTACCGCTATGAAAAACAAAGTTGTTTACACTTTGGGGAAATGACATACACTGAAATTCAAGCTTGCTTATAGTACTTCCTTTTAGATGCATTACCATCTGAAACTACATGCACACAGTTTTGGGAATGCCATCTGTTAAAACACAGCAAGAACTCATTCTAGATCCTATTGTGTATGTTTATAAGTATATTTAGTCAGCAATCCATTTTTTATGCAAGTTTCATAAAAAATAACAGACAAGATGTTGTGGTTATGTTCTTTATATAATTTTTCATATAATCTTATTATAAAGCGTGCTAAGAGCCACCAGGGAGAGGAAGATGTGGAAAGCCATGATCACCTACATCCTGAAAGGACATTTTTTTTTTTTTTAATCATTTCACCTCAAGCAATGCATTCCACTGCCACTATTGCGCTTGGAGCTACATAGGGGAAGGTAAATAGAAAGAGTGGTTAGATATAGGAAATGTCAGAAGGGGGGTGATAGATAGTTGGGTGGGTGGGAAGAGTGTTTGAAAGAATGGAAGTGAATTAGTTTGTTAGGAGGTGTCTATTGACTTTACATTTAAACTCCTGGAGATTGTAGCCTTCAGGGAAGCAGTCATGTGGAAGGGAATTCCACAGTCGGGAAGTACAAGAAAAGAAACTGTTGGAGTAGAAGTTGCGGCTGCATTTTATCGATTTCACTGTAGAAGGGTGGGATCTAGTTGCTAATCTAGTATCTCATGCAAATTTGAACCTAGGGGGCACCAGTGATCTAAGTTCATTAGAGCAGAAGCCGTGAAAGTATTTATAGAATGGACACAGGGAAGCCACGTTGCGCCGGTGAGATAGAGAGTGCAGGCGGTCTGCTAAGTCAGTATCGATCACATTACAGACCCTCCGCTGTACCTTGTTGAGAAGCCCAAGGAGAATAGCAGGGGCACCCGACCAGATATTCAATGCACGGGCGGATGGTAAATTTATAAATGTGCAGGATAGATTCAGATGGAAAAAACCTCCGGGCCCTGCACAGAGAACCTACTTTCATAGCAGTGGATTTAGCAATGGATTCGATATAGTCATTCCACTTAAGGCTCACTGAAGCTGTGAGACCAAGGAGGCATAGTGTTTTACTCTCTGGGAGGCAAGCCTGGTCCATGCTAATAGGAGGTAGGTACAATTGTCTATGATGATTAATTGATAGTAGCTTTGTTTTAGAAGCATTAAAATTTACGAGCCATTTCTTACCCCAGTCCACTACGGATTGGAGATCCTTTCCAAGCACGGCTGGAAGGTTAGCTTTGTCGCTCACACCAGATTTTTGATCGAAGTGAGAGTAAACTGTGGTGTCATAGGCGTACATACCTACTTGGGATCTTATGGTATCAGGGAGATCATTAATGTAGATCAGAAAGAGCGTAGGACCTAGGATGGAGCCTTGAGGGGCACCCGCATTCGTATGGTAGTTCTGGGAGGCATGTCCATTTAATACCACTTTCAATGTGCGGTTAGATAGGAATGACTGGATTAGTTCAAACAATTGTCCAACTATACCATAGCTCCACAATTTGCAAAGAAGGCCAGCATGCCAAACCCTGTCGAACGCTTTAGAGATATCCAAGGCGACGGTTCGGGCTTTGCCATTCCTGTTGAGTCCCTGGTGTATATACTCGGTGATGGTCATTAGCATATCAGCAGTAGACCTGGTGAAGTGGAAACCTTACTGGTTGTCCGAGAGGAGCCTGTGTGCTGTGAGGTGCTGAACCACCTCGGCGTTGATAATGGCCTCGAACACTTTGCCAAAGATCGGAAGAAGGCCGAGAGGGCGGATGGCACATAAAAGAAGAAGAAAAATCTCTGAGCTGGGTAGGACAGACTCTGCAGAATCCAGTCAAGTAATAACTGAGCAATAATAAAATAAGAAAAGAAAAATATCTGGGGACAATAAAAGTAGCTGATGCAGACCATATGCACTGTGCTATTTAATACTACAAAATATCTTTCACCTGAGGGAAGACATGGACAGTGAAATGAAGACTTAACTAAAAGATTCAATTTGAAATTTCCTGAAGGTTACCTAGATAAAATATAAAAAAGATGAGGATATTAGTCTGACTTTAAATAATGCAAATCATATTCTCACCCTCAAAATTCAGTCAGAAAATTTTTTTTTATTCAAATGCCCATCCCCAACAAACATGCACACACACACACACACACAATCTTTATCCAAAAAGACTATTTCAGATTTAACTAAAAATTTGTTTTGACCTCTCAAAAAGAAATGTTCTTACTCACCTGTCAAAATGGAATAAGATTGTTTGGATTCACCTGTCAAAAGGAAATCTTACTCTCATCTTGTGCACACCCAACCCCAAAAGATGATTTCAGCTTTAAGAATAAATCTCTTTTGATGAAGCAGTAGAATAAAAAATGTTTTAACATACTTAAAAAAAGAAGCATTTCAGCTGCACTGCAATTAAGTGTTCCAATCCATCTGTGTAAATAAATATTTTCATCCACTGAACAAATAAAGCACATCTTTACTGTTTTAATGGGCACTACAACATTTGTCAGGTTACAATTTCTAAGCTGAGTTTTGTCTGATACAAGGCCACAAACTAAAAATTGAAATTATTGACCATTACACTAAAATTATTGACCATTACAGCTAAAATTGAAATTATTGACCATTACACATGAAGATAGTATGCTTAACATGCTCTCTGGCAATTAGTTTTATTCAATTTTCAAGTTCATGTTAGTTTGATACAAGGCCACTCAAGTGATGCACTTAGTAAAGATCAAACCCACTGGTTAAATTCTACTATAGATATCAGTCAGGTGCCATACGTGATACACACTTTCGGCAATCATGTCTCAAAAGAGACATGACTGACTGGGCAGAAGATTATCCCACAGTAGGTTGCCATTGCTTTCTGCAATAGACTGGTTGCCAGCTAAAGCTATAAAACCCAATCTGTCCTTTTATTTAACCCATAAATGGAGGGAAGAGATTGATTAATACCTTTCCCAAGGGTATCTGTGTGTAAATGAATGCATAGTCTTGCTTGGCATACAGTCTACTGCAGAAAGTAATGGCACCCTACTGCAGGAAAATCTTCTGCCCAGTCAGACATGTTTCTTTCAAGAAATAATCACCCAAGTGTATATCATATATGGCACTTAACTGACTGATTGATTTTTGAGTTGTTCCATATACACATGTACAAGGTGTGATATATAAACTGACTTCAGAGTCCTCTGTATCTCTTCTAGACAATCTCCTTAAGTTGGTGAATGTTTCCATAATCTTTGACCCCAGTTTTTCTTTGGTGTTACAAGAAGTTTTTCATCTCTCACTCAACTGTGTCGCACACATAATAATCAAGTGTTTTGCAGTCTGAGGAGTTAGGAGGCCAGATGTAAGGGGGTGATATAGTTGCAGTAATTGTCTGACAGCCATAACTGGGTTCTCTTGCTTTGTGTGGCATGGAGCAGAGTTCTGTTACCAGACATAGGATCTTTTAGCAGCCACCCTCTTGAAAGAAGCATGGAAGTATAATATCACCATCACTAGTGATCACTCCAAACACCATGATGTTGACTGGATATATCATCCAACTCTTTCTGAATCCTCAGCACTTTCAAATTGACACTTGATGTTAGCCTCTGGGTTGAGTCTGAGGTCCTGTGGGAAGATGAATGGAGGTATAATGTCGTCATTACTAGTGATCACTCCATGATGTTGACTGGATATATCATCCATCTTCCTGAATCCTCTGCACTGTTCTCAGACCAACACCTAAAGATTCTGAATGTTCATATTAGAATTTCCAGAATGAATACCAAGCAATACAACATGACATATCCAAATTTCTGGTGGAGTGAATTGCATCAGAGTGCTCTTTCTTTTACAGACAGTGCCCAACTGACCTTTCTATACAGTGCAGCCAACAAAATAAAAAAAAACAAAAAGAAACAATGCGCAAAATTTAAAGCATGAAATGTGGACGATTTACCTATTGCACTCTGTACTTGCATACAGACATATATAGCTAAATACAGAAGAATGCAACACTTGACTCCTTTGCCATTTATAAAAAGGGTAAAAAATGATTTGGACAAAATTAATTTTCTCACCCTGATGACTTCAGAAGCTGAAGCAGGAGGGAATAATTACTTCCAAGTGTTTAATTAAAATTCATTATCGAAAAAAAAAAACTACAAAGAAAATTACTTCTGATTGTGGCTTGCGTTTTTTTTTCCCTAAAAGTCAATTCGCTAGAATCAGCAGCAGCAGCAGAAATGGTAAGAATCAATTTTTTCTTTAAAGAGAAAGGAATGAAATTGTTTACTGTAACTGATAGCCATTAAGACCTCTCCACTCTTGTAAAAGTCTGTGCAACAAATTTCTTTCTGGTCATACGCAATGTTTACATATCTGTGAGGTTGATTATGTCAGATATTGGAACATTACATGCATTGTATGCAACATAGACCAGATGACATCAAAATAGACCTTGTCCATCAGAGAAGCCAGATGCATCAGTGAGTTGATCTGAGGCATGACTTCCTAGCCACCAGGTACAGATTTGCACCTTCACTAGATATCAGGGACTGCTCCTGACATGTAAACAGATGGCTGACTCAGCTCCATCTAGGATATGCACATGGAGGACAAACTGGGTTACAGGTAGATAAACAACCACCCACTTGAGAGGAAAGGAAAAAATTGCAGTCTCTTTTATTCTTGTGAAAATAGAGAAACCACATTTAAAGAAGATGCTAAAAGAGTCTGAGTTTTGTTTAACGGCATATCAACCTCTGTGGGTTATTTAATGCCCAAAAAATGGGGTTTTAAGGTATTTTTTAATGTTCAGTTATAGTAAGAAGGTTGATTAAGTCAGATTTGATAAAATGTTTTTCATTTCAGAAACTGAAAAGTCTTCTAATTTTATATACAAAAATGTATTATGGCAATAATGTTTTTTCCTTCCAAAATGTGTCATGGTACCAACTTTTTTTTCTTCAAAAATGTATTGTTGGTAATATCTTTCATTCAAAAATGTATATTTTTTTATAAAAGTCTATTTTTATGTATATATTTCTAAAAAAATCTATTTTTATTCTTTCATAGTGTTTTGACCCCAGTTTGGGGGTTAACTATTTGCTCATAGCTGGAACCCTAACAGGTGCTACCACTCTGGGTCAGGTTAGACCTGGGAACAACAGCAATGAAGAGGTGGTTCCAAGCTCCTCACAACCTCCCAATCAGAGACCTTGCTGCCAGATGAAGTTTACAGTCATACCCAGGATTAAAGAAAAAATTTCGTTCATTCATCAGATTGATAGAAAACAAAAAAGTAAATAGCAGATGAAGAAAGTTTATCAAAAGAAAAGTTCAGTTGAGATGTAATTGCATTTAACTTGAAAAGATTGAATGAAAATGGAAGAAGGGAAATTTGAAGTTGTCACTTAGAAAAATCCAAAGATCCAGTTCAAGAATAAGTGGAACTGAATAATTACTTTTAAAATTACAATGTCTACATTGTGGCAGCTATGATAGTCTTTAAAAAAAAGATTTCTATTATATGTGGACACATATGAACAGACACACACATATGTATATAGATATATCCAAATGAATAAGAACAAAGAAAATAATTTGAACATTCAAAACGTCAATTTAAAAATGTGCTCAACATAAAAATAGAGCAATGAATATTTATTATTAATTATTACTTTAGAACATGTACAAACTCTAAACTACTACAAAATTGTACATTTTGTTTCAACATTGAAAGAACAGTGTTTCATCAGGTAGTTAATAAAGATAGTAATAAATGTTATTGAAAAAAAATAATTAAAAAAAAAACACCACTTCCTTTTATTTTTGGGAAATTTTTGTACGCAGTAAAACGATGGTAAAAAGCAGGGGGGAAGAAAGAGGGTAGAAAAGATCAGAAAATAAGATGAGAATTCTAAAAAAAAGTAAAAGGAATGGGAAAAATACTGAGGAAATAGAAAGTAAAGAAGAAAATAAGTGAGAAAGTATTGAGAGGAAAGAACTAATGGAAATGGTTAAGAAAGAGAAATTTTAAATTTTGTCTGGAAGTGAACTGCAGATAGATATTGATATTGGTTTCAATGTTTCTGGGCTCAAATCTTTTTTATTTAAAACAAAAAAAAAGAATTATACTTCTATAAAGGAAAAGAAAGGAATAAGGGAAAAAATACAAAAGAGGAAAAAAGTGTGAAAATGTAAAAAGGGAAGAAAAAGGAAGGACAATTGTGACAATTATGCAATCATCATGTGCATATTATAATATGCACCTGATGATTGAATAATGCATGAAACTCCAGGTCATGCGTAAAATGTAGAATAATATGTATATTTATTATGATATATTTTTGCTCTGTTATACGAGATTGAAAAATGTTCCATTCACACCTGATTAATATTTATATATTGATGTGTATACACACTTATACTACACACACACACACACACACATATATATATATATATATTTGCATCCTTATCTACACTACCAATCATAATTATTAGGCCACCCCAGTTTTTTAAAAGAAATTATGTATTTCATACTATTTTTAAGTGGATAGTTCTAAATGCAAATAGAATGGTTCTTTTGTTATTATTATTTTGCAAAATTTTACAAGGCAAGGAAGCAAAGATGAACTCATCCAAATCACTGTAAATTTTCTTCATTCTTTCATTGATGAAACGACAATATAGGTAATTACTAAATATTTATAAATTCATTTGATGCACATGTTATTGTGCAGTATTAACAAAAGAACCATTCTATTTTCATTTATAATTATGCACTTGGCCATAAATAGTAAAAAATTGTATGAAATTCATCACTTTTTTTAAATACTGGGGTGGCCTAATAATTATGGCCAGTAGTGTGTGAAAAAAAAAAAATATATATATATATATATATATATATATATATATAATCCTCCATTTTAGGATAATATTGTACCTAAAATGTAGAATAATATGTATATTTATCAATATGTATTTGTGCTCTGTTCTATTGCAGTGAGAACTGTTCTATTCACTCCTGATTGATATTTATATATTAATGAGTATCTGTATTTATACACACATACGTATTTATACGTAATTATTTACTTCCATATATATATATGCACACTTGTTGTTTTTCAATAGTTTTACTGATAAAAGGTATTTTGGAAAACAGGTTTTTATTGTAAAATGCTCAATATTAAGGTGGAGATGGAACAAAATGAAAAAGTTTGAAATGATGCCTTTAAACACACACTTTCTGAATTTTTGGTCATATTCATATTTGCTCTAATGTATGCAAATGTAAACAAAGATGATTCATTTTTGGAATTTTACAAAAGATTTTACTTGTCTAACAGCAAGTCCTTCATGGTCAAGGTGTAAAACACGTCAGATCAGTTGACGGTTTCCCCTGGGGGGACAGGTTCAAATTCTGCCATATATTTTTCTAAAAAGCTTTCTCAATTATTGAGACTAGTATATATAAATAAATATGCTATTTAATTTTAAAAACAAAACAAATATCTACTCCAATACGAGTATCAATTAAAATAATGTTTGAACAAATAAATTAAAAGCATGTCAGTATTAATCCATTTTGTATATAACATATCACTCAATAAACCTCGGGCCCAACTAATAAAACAACTTTTAGGCAAAATTCGACTTTATTCATCAACATAGTCTCCTTCTAGGGTGATACACTGATTCTAATGCTTCTCTAGCAATTTGATGCCTTTTTTTGTAGAATGATTTGTCTTTGACCTCAAAATACGCTTCAGTTTCCAAAATCACTTCTTCAGTGGAGCCAAATCTCTTTCCCTGGAACATTCTTTTGAGGTCTGCAAACAACCAGTAACTGCTGGGGGCCAGATCTGAAGTATAGCATGGATGTGGAAGCAGTTTAAAGTGCAATTCATGTAGTTCTGCCCTTGTTGAGATTGACTAGTGACACCCTGTGTTGTCTTGGTAAAAGGTCACTTTTACTTCTTTATTTGTGGCCATTTTTTTGATGATTTCTTCATTCAAATGCATTAATAATGCTATATAATATTTGCTATTGATGGTTCTTCCTTTCTCAAGGTAATCAATGAACAAAATACCTTGTGCACCCCAAAATATGGAAGTCAAAACATTGACTGCTGATGTTTGCATCTTTGTTTGCTTTGAACAGATTTTGCATGCTATTGTCCACTCAGCTGACTGCTAATTTGACTCTGGAGTAAATTGGTGGATACATATTTTATCCATTGTCACATATTTACACAAAACTCCTTGTTGTGTTGAAACAGTTCCAAACAATGCTCTGAAATGTCAACACATTTTTGTTTTGATCACCTGTGAGCAAACACAGCACCCATTTTAAACACAGTTTTCTTTCTGACAGATGTCCATGCAAAATAGTGAATACACTGCCTTCTCATATGTTTAACTCCTCCACTATTTCACACAACTTCAATTCGCAATCAGCCAAAATGAGTGTGTGGATTTTTTGGTGTTTTCTGGGACAACTACCAATTTTGGGGGACCTAAGCATTCAGCAACATTTGTGTCTGTATGGCCACGTTTAAAGTCAGCATAACACCTCTTAATTGTTTCTGATGGAGCAGAGTTCAAATAACACATATCAGGCCATTGCTTTGCTTGAACAGTATTTACCCAATAAAAAAAAAGCAACACTTTATCAACAAATGAAATTCAGATTTTTCCATTGTTTTGAAAATTTACAAGAGTAGCTTCACTTAAATAATTGTAATTTGTAAACTAATAATCCGATCGGGCCCAAATTTTGTTACATGCCATTTGAAGATTAGTACCTCATAAAAATCATATGAATTTTTTTATTAGTCGTGCCATCTGTGTCAGGCCCAGGACTTATTGAGTGATGTGTTATATATATATATATATATATATATATATATAAAGCGACACATGTATACGTACATACACACAAAAATAACACGTACATTTTTTTTTTATATTTACTAAAATTACACAAAAATATCTTCAAATATTAAACAGTAAATTTGCTTCATAAAATCTCCATTGGCTCTAAACAACCTTTCCAGGTAATATGGGATCTCCTGCAAATCTTCAGAACAGTCAACTTTTTAAGTTGGTCAATGCTACCATAATTCTTGCGTTCAGTTTATCTTTGGTATTACAAGGAGTTTTGTTCGCCTCTAACTCAACTGCACCCCACAGATAATAGTGATGGAAGTTGCAATCTGGAGAGTTAGGTGGCTAGATTAAGTAGTGATATGGTCTAAGAAATTGTCTGAGAGCTTTGACTGGATTCTCCTGTTTTAACCAAACACCAAGAAAAAAGTTACAGAGTGTTAAGTCATGACTATTGGCTGGTCATCTCATACACAAAACAGAGAATTACTTTCCAATCACTATATATATATATATATATATATATATATATATACACACAGATAGAGATAGGGACACACATAAGAGACAAACTTCTTTTTTTTCCTGAAAGATGATGATAATTAGTACAAAGCAGACTATCTGGTTGTCTGTTATGGATACAAACACATGTCCTTTGTGTGTGTGTGTGTGTGTGTGTGTGTGTGTGTATATATATATATATATATATCCATATGTGTGTATATAATCATAAATATAAGAAAATATATGTGTGTGAGTGCATATATATATATATATATATGTGTGTGTGTTTGTGTGCATGTGTGGGCATATAAATATATATAAAATCAAATCAAACAAAGAAATCAATCAATGTCTGATTCTCAAAAATAGGAGAACAATTTTACAGAATGACAAGCGACTTGAAGTTATTAAGTTATTTTTAAGAGATAATAGAATCTTACTTCAGAATATAGGTTACATTATTCATTACCTGGGATAAATAAGAAAAAAGCTTCAATAAAAAGATACGTATGGGGGTGCTGGAAAGTTCTGAGATGAACAAACCTGCCCAATTTTGACCATATGACTAAATATTAGAATCTGTTTCGGAATCCATTCTCACCCATATTATAACAAGTGTTTGTGGATAAATATATATGTGTGTGTGTGGATGTGTGTTTATATATATATATATATATATATATATTTATAAAAGAACATCATAAGGGTGTCCTCATAAAACTTTGAAGTCAGCATGAACCTGAACAGTTAAAGTAACTAACCATTTGTGCTTAAAAACACTATCTGTACCCCAATTTCCTGCAATTATTATAAAAAATCTTGCCAAAATACATTTTATCTATAAAAAGTAACAACCTCTGCATTAAACATTATCACAACTTGATATTAATATATATATATATATATATATGTGTGTGTGTCTGTCTGTAACAGGTATATTTGGCCAGGAAGTATTCTTTCAAATAATTTGATTAGAAAGAATCAACTAAGTGTGTATGTTTATTTTTTATTATATTTTTCGTATTTTTGAATAAGCAGCTATATATTATGATCAAAATTGCAGATAAGTTGTCAGGAGTTCATGTGTTATAGTTTTGTCCAAGTACTTTGGCCATCTCAGTCATTATTAAGAACCAATGTGATGTTTGGATGGTATGCAGAATACTTTGGTCTACATTCTGGTATACTTTGGAAAGCTAAGAGTTTGAAATAGTTTATTTTTTATTTTATATATATATATATATATATATATATATATATATATATACACAGTACTGTGCAAAAGTATCAGGACATGAACTATTTTATCTTTTATGAGGCATATTGACAGAAAATAAACAAAGTAATTTTATTTGATTTACTCAGTAAATGCTTCACCAAAAAATCACTTGTTACAAAATAAATTTGATATTTAGTATAATAGCGTGTTGCTTTGATCCCAGCCTTCATTCTGTCAGGCATTGACACTACAAGCTTCTTCAATGTATCTAATGGTATCTGCTGCCAAGCAGCTTATATTTGTTCCAAAGTGTGTCTTTCAAAGTAACATTAGATTTAACAATTCGAGAAGGGGCAAAAAGAAAAAAATCAGTCACATCAAAGGATAATAGAATAATGAGTAGTTACAAAATAACTTATTTAATAGAAAATAGGAAAAATTAAATGTAACTTCATTTTAATACATTTCTTTTACACCTAGTTTTAAATAATCAATATTTATTAGCAATTTACTTGGCTTTTCACAATGCATTTGAATTTCAGTGAGGTATTAGGAAAATCACCCCTGTCCTAACACATTTGCACACTACCGATAGTGTGAAAACGTGATAGGACAGGGGTGATTTTAAACTTTATTTTGATGCCTCATAAAAGATAAAATAGTTCTTGTCCTAATACTTACAGTACTGTGTGTGTGTGTATATATATATATATATATATATATTGAGCACTCTGGAAGAATGGTAGACTTTGAAAAACAGTAGCTACTCTGGTATTTATGCATCGTTCATTCTGCAATGAATTAGAACACTCTCAGCTATTGGCCGTGTATAATAATATACATGCTAAAAAATCTGCCTCCTTCTACTGAGTGCCTGTAGCTCAGAGGTAGAATCACCGACTGATGCCAATTTGGTCAGGTTTCAATCCTGGCTAAAAAGCAATCGGCTGTCTAACCGTACTGATGAACTGTGATACAGTGAAACAGATCTGTCTTCGGATGACTATAATTTCAAACATACGCACCATAGTGGGGGCACTAGAGGGTGTCGTCAGTGATGTCATTGCATGGATTACTAGGGGGTTTCAGGTCTCTCAACATCATACCCACCTCATCGTGCCGACCCGACCAGAGATGATCAGTTTCTGGTCCACCCTCAATAAGCACTTTCAGACACTAGAAAAATTTATAACGTTTGGGCCCGGTACGAAACCTTGCAAATGCTTCTGATTGGCAACAGTCAGAGTCACTTTCCATTTAGAGGCGAACTGTACATGAGCTCGTCCGAAAATATGAAACAATTTACCTATTGTACGGCTATTAGAAAAAAACCTCGATTACGAATTAATCACGATACATTAATTTTAAAATTATTTATGCATTTTATCTTATTTACGAGAACTAATAAAATGAAGAGAAATCAGAAATACAGAATTTCAGGGAATTTTAGCTAACAATTTGTTTTGAAATTATATATATATATATATACACACACACACACACACACACAGTGTACTGATAAATACACATGGTGACCAACAGAACTCTATGTGCATCATACTCAGTCAGTCAATTAAGTGCCATACATGATACACGCTTGGGCGATCATGTTTCGAAACATACATAACTGACTGGGCAGAAGATTATCCTGCAGTAGGTTGTCATTGCTCTCTGCAGTAGACTGGTTGCCAGCCAAGGCTATAGAACCCAATCTGTCCTATTATTTAACCCATAACTGGAAAAAACAGACGAATTAATACCTTTTCCAAGAGTATTTGCACGTAAGTGAATGCAAGGAATTCAACTGGAATTCGAACTCGGCTCTCCGATTTCTCATTCCGAGCCGATATCCACTGCGCCACGTCATCAATAACATAAATATAATAATATAATCCACTTGTAAAAAAAAGGATAAAAATAATGGAAGCATTATTAATAAACAAGAAAAATCCAACACTCAACAATATCAACTATGGACATGTTCATGATGTGCTGGCTGTGTCTGGAAAATAAACATTCCTATAACTCTCTCTCTCTCTCTATATATATATATATATATATATACATTAAATAATCTATATATTCAGTTAGAAGTAAAATAAAATTCATCCTTGATAGTAGCTGAAAATACAGCTGAAAGAGCTTGGATAAATAAAAGATTCGAACAATTTTCATTTAGTTTATGTACTGAAAAGAAAAATGTATAAGATCACACATAAAATTATGTAAAAAAAACTTAACCCCAGGACTTTCTCTGTCGTTTTTTAATAAAACTTGTATAATTGTAGGAATGTTACCTAAATACACAGAATATATATTTATTATAAATTATACTGTAGAACATGTAAAAACTACTACAAAATTGTACTTCTTGTTTCGACATTGAAAGAAAAATGTTTTATCAGGTAGTTAGTAACCATCGTTACTAACTACCTGATGCAACACTGTTCTTTCAATGCCAAAACAAAATGTATAATTTTGTAGTAGAGTGTAGTTTGCACATGTTCTAAAGTATAATTCGCAATAAATATTCAGTGCTCTATTTGTGTGTGTGTGTGTGTATATATATATATATATATATATGGATGTATATGTGTGTGATCATCTGCATTTCAAGATACCTTTTCCTGTTGTGAATGATATTTTATTTAATGTGGGGTGATTATTTAGTATAATGATAGCTTTCAGAGGTTTGAGTCTTTCCTGGTATTGGGTGCTGTAGAATATTTTGGTGTTATCTACTAATATTTTGACTTGAGCTGAAGAAAGTGGTAATATGACCAATTGATTTATGACAAAAAAAACAGTCTTACAATGGGCAGTGAAATTGATATATTATCTCACTAGTTTAGATTTGATAAGGTTATTTTGATTAGTGACAACATTACTGAATATTAGAAAAATTGAATAAAAAATGTATCAAATTTCCCTTGTTTGTCATATTCAATAATATATATATATATATATATATATATATACATAGATATAAATATATCTTAGTAGTAGTAATAACCAATGGAATAAATATCTAGTTTGTAGCATTTACTTTTTAAAAATGCTCAATATATGGTAGAGCAATATTTGTACTAATATTCTTATAATTGGAGTTTATAAGAACATTTTTTCACTACACAAGAGCCATCATGTTTAAACTCCAATAATAAGAATACTAATATATCAGTCAAGTGCCATACGTGATATGCACTTGGTTAATCATGTCTCAAAATAGACATAACTGACTGGGCAGAAGATTTTTCACAGTAGGTGCCTACTACTTTCTGCGGTAGACTGGTTGCCAACCAAGGCTATAGAACTCAATCTGTCCTGCTATTTAACTCATAGCTGGAAGGAGAAGTGACAAATTCATACGTTTCTCAAAAATATTTGTGCATATGTGAATGCAACGAATTCAACTGCAATTCAAACTCAGCTCTTATATATATATATATATATATGTTTTCCCTCATAAATTGATTTTTGAAAAATATGGCTAGAAGCCTTTACCCCAAATGGTAGATGAATCAATAAATTATATTTTAGAACATGTACAAATTTTTTATATATCCACTACAAATCGTACATTTATTTCAACATTGAAACTACAATGCCTCATCAGGTGGTGTGGACAGGAATGGAAAGCCTCTTTTCTTATATTTGGTGAGTTGTGTGTAGGATGTTGGTGGGGGCCAGTGATAAGGGAATAAGTCTTGTGAATTCTCCGTTTGAATTTTGAAGAAAGTGGTGTGGGTAGTGAATATAGTTGATTAATGTGTGTCTTGGAATTTTGTAGACAGATTTAACATCAGCAGATAGGATGTAAATTTTTATGATCTTGCGACTAGACTTTATCGTTTGGATTTCTTAGAGGAGCAGAGTAAGGAGGTGTAAGGGGTGGGGAGGGATGGGATTGGACTTACCACTTATTTGTACAACATAGAATATTTTTGTATTTAAGCATGGTTTTTATAATTAATCTAATTTTGTATATTTAACCTGAATTTTGGATTTAGGAAATCGATTTTTTTTCTATTAAATTTTAAATTAGATCACAGTTTGTGGTATGTAAGAGGTAAAATTTAATGTTAGTATTTAAGGTAATAAATAAGTAGATAATGGGTGTGTAATAGGTAGAATTTAATGTGTGTATTTAAGCACAGTTTTTATAATTAATCTAATTTTGTATATTTAACCTTAATTTTGAATTTAGGAAATTGATTTTTTCTATAAAATTTTTAATTTTTTTAAAAATTTAAAAATTAGATCACGGTTTGTGGTGTGTGTAAGAGTACTATGAAGGTGTATCATTTCCAAGGGATCCTAGCCCTGGCTTTTGTAGTATTTTTTAACATGATTGTCAGATTAGTACTTTAATGTGCTTGCAGTTTACTGTGGTTTCATACCTCTGGTTTAAAAGCATGTTGCTATACATATATTTAATGATTTCAATTTTTTTTTGAAAACAAAGGAAACATGGTTCCTTTATTGATTTAGCTGTTCTTGCTTGTTTGAGGATTTTCCATTTAACTTTAGGTGTTTTTTTTTGTCTTTTAACTTCCAAAAGTATTTGAAGAGAGACGTCATGTTTTGTTTTTCTTTGTTATTGAAGGATGAGAAGTAATTGTAAAATCGCTTTTTAAATACATTCATGGTGCTTCCAATATATATTTTTTCATCTTTAGGAATCTCCATGGATGAAATTGAACACATATATATCAGGGATTTTGTTAAACATTGGTCATAGGGCATTGGTTTGGGTTTCTACACTTACAGAGGTTGTTATTATGGGGCGGACTGGTATTAGTGTTGGAGTTATTTGTGTTGTGTTTTTTAATATTTTACTGTTATGTACTTTACTCATTTTTTCTAGATTGTTGGAGCAGCTATAGCTTAGTTTTATCATATTTTTATTAAAGATTTTGCTTAAAGAGTTATTTTTAGGACAATGCTTATCTATTAGTTTAAGAAATTTATGTCCCAGCTTGAAGTTAACTGACCGAGTAAAAGGAGGGTTATACAATATGATTTTTCTGTTTCTATTTTTGCTTTTTGAGCTCTTAAATTTTTCCACAAAGTTAATTTTGGATGATTAAGGATTCTGTCGTAAATTACCTTGTGTTTATTAAATATTTCTTTATTGGAGGAATCTGTGTTGATGCGGCATTCCACTGATGATGGGATATGCTTGATAATGGATGGTGGGTGATTACAATTGGGGTTTATATAGATTGGGTTAGCATTATTTTTCATGTAAGGTTGGAAAGCATTCGATACTAAGTCTAATATTATGTCTAGGAAGTCAACTTGCTTGATATTAGGGTTAATTACGACATTAAGACCAAAGGATTTAAAGACTTTATGGATTAATTTTCTAGTTTTATCAACTTTACCTCCAGTAGATTTATTTATAATCACTCATGGTAGAAACCTAGGTTGCGTAATAACTCCTTTACAAATGGAAAATATATATATATATATATATGATTGAGCTCTCTAGAGAAGAAAATTTTAAAAAGTTTCCACTTCTGTGATATATGCGTGACTCTTCAGAAATGAATTGAGTTCTTTTGGTGACTGGCATGTGTATACAGTGCTGATATACAACATGTTACAATTTCCATTTCCTGATTCCATGTGCCTATGGCTTAGGGGCTAGAGACTCCGACTGACACCAAATCGGTCAAGCCACATTGATGAGCTGTGATACAGCGACACAAGCTTGTATGTGGATGACCAATATATATATGCTTGATAATGGATGGTGGGTGATTAGAATTTGGGTTAATATTGATTGGGTTAGCATTATTTTTCATGTAAGGTTGGAAAGTGTTTGATACTAAGTCTAATGTTATGTCTAGGAAGTCAACTTGCTTGATATTAGTTAACTATGTTAAGACCAAAGGATTTAAAGACTTTATGAATTAATTTTCTAGTTTTATCAACCTTACCTCTAGTAGATTTATTTATTACCATGAGCCCGTCATCTCTATAGAGTCCTATATTGTTAGTGTCAATTTCTTTACATGCCATGAAATATGAATATTTATCTTATATTGAAAGTTTTATTTTGACTCACTGTGATGTGCTGGTCAGTATGCGCCCAGATTGTTGGAGTTCTGAATATGTGACAGCTTTCGTGCACGTGTACCCGATGTAAGAATTTAATGCTCTTTTTGATTATTAACATTGGAGATGCAATCTCCGAGAGGGTGTGAGAATTCATAAATCACATTATTCTATCCCAGGTTTGACACTCTGTCTTGTTGATAATGAGTAGATGTTTTAAGCCTTTTAAAGCAAATGAAGAATCTTAGGTGTTGGTGAGAATTATTGCATTAGCAGATTATGTTCATAATTACTTTTTCATCCTGTTTATAATTAGTATCTTTTAACAATTTTTACATTAGCTAATAGTGTTTATCATATGGTGATGCTTTGTATTATTTTTTTACTGGGAGAGTTGAGTTTGAGTTTTTTTCAATGGCATATCAACACCTCTGTGGGTTACTTAATGCCAAAAAAGGTGAGGTTTTAAGGTATTTTTTTAGTGTTTGGTTATAGTCAGAAAGTTGATTTTGTCAGATTTTAATGAAAATTTTTTGTTTTTATCCTTTTTTATTTCAGAAAACTGAAAATATCTTCTAGTTTTGTATTCAAAAATGTTTTGGTGAGAAAATATTTTTTTCTTCAAAAATGTCTTATGGTAACAATTTTTTCTTCAAAAATATATTGTTGGTAATATTTTTCCTTCAAAAATGCTTTTTTTGTATAAAAGTCCATTTATATATATATATATATATATATATATACAGACACACTCTAGAAAAAATTTTAGATATTCTACAATTTCATGGGTAATACGTATTTCACAGGCAAACCTGCTTGTCAGACCCAAATGATACAACAGTTAATATTCAAAATAATACAGAAAATAATTTCATACAGACACTCATGTGCCCATATCAAGAATAGACATTTGTGTGTATATATATATATATATATATTTCTATAAAAGTATATTTTTATACTTTCATAGTGTTTTGACTCCAGTTTGGGGGTTAACTATTTGTTTATAGTGGAACCCTAATAGGTACTACCACTCCAGGTCAGGGTGGACCTGAGTATAACAGCAATTAAGAGGTGGTTTCATGCTCTTTACAACTTCTTAATCAGAGGCCTTGCTGCTGGATGCAGTTTACCCTCATGCCCAGAACCTGGGACAGTTGAAAGTACTTGAACAAATAAACAATACAACTTAAATTTTGGTCACTTATGCAATCAACCTAGGGTGCCCCTGCAATACCTCATAGTATAATAAGGCATTGTTAATTTGCCATCGAAGTGTAATGGCTGGCTTCTAACTCCCTATGTTTCTCTAGTAGTGTTGGTAAGCTTTTGCAGACACCCACTCAGGCATATTTGTATTTCTTGAACACCCAGAAACATCCAATGATATTACTTCAAGAATGTTAAGCATACCAAAGTCATTGTTTCTAGGAGAGAGCTCATAATCTAGTCACAATGACTTGTAACTTCATGCTAATACAACCAACAATGGCTTCTGAACAGTTTTTATGTCACCAATTTCCCTCACAAAATATATCGAAGGAAAAATGGATCATTTTTTTCTTGCCAAATGCATTGTCATATTTATTATGGTAGGATCAAAAGTAAGTTATATCAAAGAATTTTAAAAATTATTTTCTAGAATTTTGTAACCCAAAGTTGGTATGCATTATACATGAACAATTATAAAAGCTTTTTGATTTGAATAATCTGTTAAACTAAACTGAAACAAACAAAAAAAAAATGAATACTCAGGCAACAGATTGTTCAGCAGGAGAGAGTGGAAGATGGTATACTTCAGCTGACAGTGAGAAAAAAGTATATATATATATATATATGAATAGATATACATAATATCCCCCCATGATAGATTGGCTTGGAGTTTCATGTACAAAGCAATCTTCAGATGCTGAGTATTGACTGATCATTATGTAATTTTAATAAAGAATGCTAATTGAGAAATGGTCATTCTTGGATGGGCCCATGGGTGAGAGACTTTGATGTAAGGGAGGTCAAAACTTTCTATAACTCAAGAATCAGAATCATTGAGAAAGCATTCGGATGTAAATACATAGCTATGGAATTCAGTCTACCCTGATTGTGATAGATAACTGTTTACCATAGAAGAAGGTCCATTTGTCCTTTAACAGGTCTTGATTATAACGCAGCTCACCAGAAAAGCCTGGTTGAGGAACTCATTGAGTTTCCAAGGACCCAACCGTACAGCAGGTAGTACTGATTTACATGGTAGCACTAACACTTGTAGTGTCAATTGTTTTAATGTAATAATTTGCTATTTTTATACTGAGAATCTGTAATGTGATTGATCCCGACTTGGCAGCTCGAATACAGTCATTTTCTCACTGGTGTAATGTGGCTTCCCTTTGTCTCTTCTACAAATACTTTCATGGCTTCTGCTTTGAGAAACTTAGCTCACTGGTACTCACCATAAATGAATTTGCTCAAGCCACAAGATTAGTAACTAGTCCCACCCTTTTACTGTGAAACCAAGAAATTGTAAATGCAAATTCTACTCCACCAGCTTCTTCTCTCACACTTCCGGCCTGTGGAATTCACTTCCATTTACTTGCTTTTCTGACAGCTACAATCTTCAAGAATTCAAATGTAAAGTCAATAGTCAACTTCTACCTCACTAACCTGCATCCTCTCTCTCATGCTCCTTTCTCTGTCCACTTCACTCTCAGCAGTATAATTATCCTTCTCCTACCCTCTTCCTGACACCCCGTGTAACCTGTCACTCTTTCTCATAACTTTCCTTCTGTGTAACCCCCTGCTCAACAGTGGCAGTAAAATGCCTTGCTTGGGATGACATAGAAGATTGTGGATCATGCATCAATGTCAGTGACAAAGCCAAATATCCATAGTTTGGAGCTTCTTCGCTGTATTTAGTGGGATCAGCTGAGTAGTTTAGTAGTTGGCTCAAACCAACTGAAATGATCACTATTGACTACAGTTGAAAGTAATTTCATGACATCATAAACAGTAAGCCACATGTTGCAAAATGGGTGAAAACCTACTTGGAAATACTTAAATGGGAAGTCCAACCCCACACATCTTATTCACCAGGCATTGCCTCATCTGATTATCGCTGGTTCTGATCAATGGCACATGGCCTGGCTGAGCAGCACTTTCATTCTTATGGAGATACCAAAAAATGTGTTGACTCATGGTTAGCCTCAAAAGATGTGTTGTTCTTCTATGTGGAATTCAAATGCTGCCAGAAAGATAGGGAAAATAATGGCTGGCAATGGACACTACTTTCAGTGACATCTTTCTTACAAACAGGTTTTTTATCATCAAGTGCTCAATATTGGGTGTAGATAGAGCATTGATAAGCGCAAACATTCTCACTTTAACTGAGCAGATTCATGTATCTTTGTAAAACCCGTTCCATTTTACAAAATCCATTAAGTGGGCATTTGTCTTTGTCTCTACAGTTATATTCCTTGTTAGTGATTTTATTTTGTAAAACAGAAGGAATTACGTACAATGACATACATGGGTAAAGAAAAACATATTTGGAGTCTACTAAAGGCATTGATCTGGTTATTTTTCTTTGCAATATCCTAACTGTAAAATTTTATGAGCAGCAGTGTTCAATGAGTGACATTTTATATTCATATATGTAATAATCATGTGATATATGTAACAATCATGAGAAATGCATTGTATTTTTTTTAACTTGCTTTAATATTTATTTATTAAGCATTTTAGCAAAAAATAATAAAATTAATATGATCTGGTTATTTTTCGTTGCAATATCTTAACTCTAAAATTTTATTAGTAGCAGTGTTCAATGAGTGACATTTTATATTCATATATGCAGTAATTATGTAATATATGTAATAATTATAAATCTATAATTAGATTTTTAAAAAATTATACCAAACTGGCCAGCCATGCATGGAAATTAAAACTGAAAAATAGAAACGACCAAGATATAACTTGGAGTATAGTAAAAATGTTCAAACCATACAATAATGGTTGATGTATTCAGATTGCGCCAGAAGAAAAAGCTAGCCATTATGTTGTCCCCAGAACAATAATATTACTAATGAAACATCAGAAATGATAATTAGATGTAATCACACCTATAAATACATACTAGGATTATACAAACATGGATTAATGTGTTGTAAGATCCTTAAATTACTCCTCCCTAATTTTGAAAATTTTTGGTTGCTTAAAATTTCCAGTCATGTGTTCATAAAAAAATCTCTGTTTGTACATTTGAAAAACAAGAAGAATCAGTTATTATAAATTGCCTGAAGATAGTGAAAGGTTAAAACCTACATCAAGGAAATAACTCATTTCTAATATATATATATATATATATATATATTTATTTTTTTTTTTTTTCCCACCAGTAACAAAACACTGAGCTTTATCCTCAATGTAATTATCAGATATTGATAGTATAATTTATAGCTCTGTTATGTAAACATATATAGTCATCTACAGACAGATCTGTTTTGCTGTATCACAGCTCATCAATATGGTTAGACAGCTGATCGCCTTTTACCCAGGATTAAAACCTGACCGAATTTGCGTCAGTTGGCGATTCTACCTCTGAGCTATGGGCGCTAGGTAGAAGAAAACAGACCTTTTAGCATGTATATTATCATTATACACACCCAATAGCTGTGAGTGTTCAAATTCATTGCTGAATGAAAGATGCATAGATGCTAGAGTAGCTACTGTTTTTCAAAGTCTACCATTCTTCCAGAGTGCTCAATCAGGGTGTGAGAGTGTTTTTTTTTGTTTTTTTTCACTAGTAACACAACACTGAGCTTTATCCTCAATGTAATTATCAGGTATTGATAATATAATTTATAGCCCTGTTATGTGTGTGTATATATATATATATATATATATTTTTTTTTTTCCACCAGTAACACAACACTGAGTTTTATCATGAATGTAATTATCAGATATTGGTAATATAATTTATAACTCTGTAATTATATATTAGATGTGCATTGTGGTGTAATTGATATCAGTTTAAAATGAGAAATCAGAGAGCTGAATTCAAATTACAGTCGAACTTGTTTCAATCACTTACGTGCCAATAACCTTGTAAAAGATATTAATCCATCTCTTCTCCCTCCAGCCATGGGTTGAATAGCAGATCAGATGAGATTCTATAGCTTTGGTTGGCAACTGGTCAACTGCAGAAAGTAATGGCAACCTACTGCAGGAAAATCTTTTGCATAATCAGTCATGTCTCAAAAGAGACATGATTGTCCAAGTGTATATCACGTATGGTACTTGACTGACTGACTATCATACATTGAGCACTATTTTATTAGCAGTTCAATGAATGACATTTTATATTCATATATGTAATAATCATCAGAAATACTGTTACTACGAGGCTAAGCAATATGTTCAAAATGTTAAATGTGAAGATTGGTCACTCCTGATTAATTTTAAAATGGTTGCAAAAATAATTCAAAAGAAAAAAATACAATACGATTGTATTTTTTTAATTTGCTTTAATATTGGTTTATTAAGCATTTTAGCAAAAAATAATAAAATTAATATAATCTGGTTATTTTTCTTTGCAATATCCGAACTGTAAAATTTTATTAGCAGCAGTGTTAAATGAGTGACATTTTATATTCATATATGTAATAATCATAAAATATATGTAACAATCATGAGAAATGCATTGTATTTTTTTTTTAACTTGCTTTTAATATTTATTTATTAAGCATTTAGCAAAAATAATGAAATTAATATGATCTGGTTATTTTTTCTTGGCAATATCCTGAATTAAAATTTTATTAGCAGCAGTGTTAAATGAGTGATACCAAATATATTCACATGTAATAATCATGTCATATATGTCAATCATGAGAAATGCATTGTATTTTTTAACTTGCTTTAATATTTATTTATTAAGCATTTAGCAAAAATAATGAAATTAATATGATCTTGGTTATTTTTCTCTTTGCAATATCCTGACTAAAATTTTATTAGCAGCAGTGTTAAATGAGTGATACATTTTTATTCACATATGTAATAATCATGTCACATACAAAAAATAATCCCATGTAGAAATGCATTGTATTTTTTTTAACTTGTTTTAATACGGCTTATTAAAGCATTTAGCAAAAAGCAATGAAATTAATATGATCTGGTTATTTTTCTTTGCAATATCCTGACTAAAAATTTTATTAGCAGCAGTGTTAAATGAGTGACATTTTATATTCATATATGTAATAATCATGCTTGGCATATGTACAATCATGAGAAATGCATTGGTATTTTTAACTTGCTTAATATTTATTTATTAAATAGTTTGAAAAAAATAAATGAAATTAATATGATCTGAAGTTATTTTTCTTTGCAATATCTCTGACTAAAATTTTATTAGCAGCAGTTAAATGAGTGATACTTTATATTCATATACAATAATTATGTCATATATGTAATAACTGTTAGAAATGCATTGTATTTTTTTTAACTTGCTTTTGTATTGATGATTATTAAAGCATTTAGCAAAAATAATGAAATTAATATGATCTGGTTATTTTTCTTTGCAATATCCTGACTAAAAATTCTTTAATAGCAGCAGGAAGAAATGAGTACACATTTCTAACTACATATGTATTAAACGTCATATATGTAACAATAAATGAGAAATGTATTGTATTTTTTTATTTGCTTTATTATTTATTATCGGGGTTACTTCAGCAAAAAAATAAGAAAACTAATATGATCTGGTTATTTTTTTCTTTGCACATCCTGACCAAAATTTTATTAGCAGTGAAGTGTTAAATGAGTGACATTTTATATCTTACATATGTAATAACTGTGTCACATATGTATAACAATAAATGAGAAATGTACGTATTTTTATTTGTTTATTATTTGTTTATTTAAAGCATTTTAGCAAAAAATAAGAACACATGATCTGGTTATTTTTTTCTTTGCAATATCCTGACTAAAATTTTATTACAGCAGTGTTAAATGAGTGACATTTTATATTCATATATGTAATAATCATGTCATAGGTATAACAATAAATGAGAATGCATTTACTTTTTTTTATTTGCTTAATATTTGTTTATCAAGCATTTTAGCAAAAATAAGAAATTACATGGACTTGGTTATTTTTTTCTTTGCAATATCCTGACTAAAATTTATTAGCAGCAGGAAGAAAATGAGTGACATTTTATATTCATATATGTAATAATCATGTCATATATGTAACAATAAATGAGAAATGCATTGTATTTTTTTTATTTTGCTTTAATATTTGTTTATCAAGCATTTTATGCAAAAATAAGAAAAATTAATATGATCTGGTTATTTTTTTCTTTTGCAATATCCTGACTAAAATTTATTAGCAGCAGTAAGTAAATGAGTGACATTTATATTCATATATGTAATAATCATGTCATATATGTAACAATAAAATGAGAATGTATTGTATTTTTTTATTTGTTTTAATATTTGTTTATCACATTTTATAAAGTATTACAATTAATATGATCTGGTTATTTTTTTCTTTGCATATCCTGACTAAAATTTTATTATACATGCTAATGAGTGATACTTTATATTCATATATGTAATAATCATGTCATATATGTAACAATAAATGAGAAATGCATTGTATTTTTTTATTTGCTTTAATATTTGTTTATCAAGCATTTTAGCAAAAAATAAGAAAATTAATATGATCTGGTTATTTTTTTCTTTGCAATATCCTTGACTAAAATTTTATTACAGCAGTGTTAAATGATGACATTTTATATTCATATATGTAATAATCATGTTTTATATATGTAACAATAAATGAGAAATGCATTGTATTTTTTTATTTGCTTTAATATTTGTTTATCAAGTATTTTAGCAAAAAATAAGAAAATTAATATGATCTGGTTATTTTTTTCTTTGCAAATATCCCCATAACTGTAAAATTTCGGTCTCTTGAGAGATTTTTCCTAATATGCATTTTTATTTCTTAATCTTCTAGCACATAAACTAGCCAATCCAAGACCAGTAACCAGATCCTGAGAGAAAACAAGTCAATTAATAAAGTAATGATGGTATAGAGAAATGGGCTAAGAATAAAACTGTCGTCACATGTTGGCATAAGGAAACCAAATGCCAACAAAAATAAAAATAAAAAAAAATCTATTGCTAAGTTTTGCCAACATTTGCTTCGAGTAGTGGTTTCTTTTACTTCAGCCCATAAATACGTTTTTGGTGTTTAAAGGAGCTCTTCCGTGACATCCTGCCTTCATTGCCGATTTTAGGTTTTTAAACATCATATCTGCTTTGGCAGTAACCCCGACTTTTGGTCCAGAAGTACCAGGCCGGCTCCTTACTTTTGTGTATTTGTCTGGATTTAAATTTTCTTTTGAGCAGAATTCATACTTTTTATTGTTAACTCTAGTCAATGGGAAGAGTTTATTTTCCCACCTCCCCTATTTAATAACAAATCCAAGTTGCACCTGTTTTTGGATCTTTAATAGTGGCTACTCTTTCTGGTGTGTTTGTCCATTTTTTCTTTCTTTATTAAATTTACCCCTTTTGGGTTTTTAAACATCATATCGGCTCTGGCAGTAACCCTGACTTTTGGTCCAGAAGTACCAGGCCGGCTCTTTACTTTTGTGCTACTTGTATGGATTTAAATTTTCTTTTGAGCACAATTCGTACTTTTTATTGTTAACTCTAGTCAATGGGACAAGTTCATTTTCCCGCCTCCCCTATTTAATAACAAATCCAAGTTGCACCTGTTTTATGATCTTTAATTGCAGCTACTCTGGTATGTTCATTCATTTTTTATTTTTTCACTTAATTTACCTCCATACTTTGAATTGCTAATACTAATTATAGTTACTTACCTTTATTGATTAACATAGATTTTTAAATAAAATTTTACGATTCAACTGGTTTATAATTAGCTATACCCTTCCTGAAAATTTATCAAAACTATCTGTATTCGTCATTGATTAGCTAATCCCATTTCTGAAAATTAAAGCTAAACTACTTATACTAGTCACCTTTTGCTATTCTATATCTTTCCCAATAATTTCATGAGAACAGCACACAATAAGTGTTTACTTTCTATTCCCCAATCCCCATTTTTATCTCCTGTACCTAACATACATAATCTTAACGTCTTCTATTCAGGGATGGCAAGGAAGCATTTTCCAATGAGTTGACTTACACTGCCAACTAATTAATTTCCAAGATAGAGTAGAAAAAAAAATAATATTAAACAGTAAAAGTTCAGACCTTTACAGCTAAGACCATTCCAGCCACAAATATCTCCGTTTATTTTGTATTCCATTAGTAAGAAAGATGTTCCTGTTACTTTGTGGAACGGGCACCTGAGAGGATGCTTCCCCAATTACTAGAGCTGCTTATAGTATGGTATCAACTCTTATCTATCTACATATCCACATAATCTGCATTTATGGCTTCTTTTTATTCTAATTTCTTTTTTACTATTCTTCACATATACAAGGCCTAAGAGCCACTGAAGTTGAAGGGTTACTAAATGGAGATGTATGTCAGCATAAGGTTGCATATTATGAGGATATGTAAAATAGATAATGGATGAACCTCAATTTAAAGAGGGTAAGATCGTAGCATCCTCTTTGGGAGTCAGTTCCACATTGTAATGTTGAGGAAATAAGCTGTGTGAGTGGAACTTACTCCTTACTAATGAGGATGATTCCCCTCAGTGTATGCTGCATGGTAGGTACTAGCTGTGTAGATGGAGACTTTGGTGAAATGAAGGAATGTCATTTGCTTGAACATCTAACATGAGAACAGCAGTAAAGAAATGACAGGTAAGTGATATGTTCCAGAAAGGGATGTATATATATATATATATATATATATATATATATATATATATATACATCCCTTTCTGGAACATATCACTTACCTGTCATTTCTTTATATATATATATATATATATATATATATATATATATCATCTGAGATAGCTAAGTGTTTTAGGCAAATGTGATTGAGTAGGTCAGTCTAGTAAGTAGACATAATGGATGGTACTCGTATGCAGTATCCTGAGACGTAGGCGTAGTCAATAGACCAATAGTTGTAGACCTCTGGTTGAAGACCTGTAGATCACTAGTGGTAGACCTCTGGACATAGACCTCTAGTCGTCCTTGCCTTTGTTTGTATTTATGGCTGACACCAGCCAATCACATTACTGTAAGGGGGAACCAAGGTGTATGCATATTCATTACATATTCATTACATCAGTAAGCAACATTCTATCTGCAGGAAAGAGGTTAAGGGAAAAACAATTTGTCATCCACAATAAGCTTATTCAGTAAACATCTACCTGATGTGGCTCTCGGGCCTGGGATAGTATAAAAAATTGTCTGATAAAAATTATTTAAAAGAAGTAATAAAATAAAATAAAAGTAGGGATGGAAACCCTAAGACCAATTTCTAAAAGTTGTTGGCATGGAAACAAGTCTTTGGCCGTTTTAGAAAGATGATAATCTTTTTCTTTCCTTTTTCCTCCCTGTGATGGTGTATAGTATCAGTGACTAGTTTCTCACCATTGTCTACTTGTTGTAGGTCACAATGAACTGTAGGAGGGGAATGGAAAAGACGTTTCCTCAATGAAAACTATTTTTTTTTATTAATCCATTCTTTGATCAATAACTGGCTGGATCCAAATCAGCTGATCATAGAACGTGATTATCACAAATATTCATAAGAAATTCATTTTGTTTCAACATAATTCATGAATGATCTTTAATTTTTTTTTTTTTATAACTCTGTGTGCATTTAAGAAGAAAAATTTAAATGTCTGGGAACCGTTCTGACAGAGGACAGAAAGTGCAATACTGAAATCTGAAGACATATTGGAATGGCCGAAGATACATTCCAAAAGCTAAGCAACATATTAAAAGACAGAAAAATTTCATTGGAAACAAAGAAAAGAGTAATGGACTGTTATGTGATATCTGTTCTTCTGTATCATAGTGAATGCTGGACAATCTCTTTAAAGAAGAAGAACAGACTTGAAGCAACAGAAGTGTGGATCTACAGGAAGATGCTGAGAATACCATGGACTGAATATATGAGGAGAAAATGAAAACCAAAAGAAAATTCATACTTGACTTCAGAAAGAGGTGGCTGAAATTTCTGGAATATATAATGAAGAAAGAAGGCTTAGAAAACCTGACACTCACAAAACAGATTGATGAAAAGAGGGACAGAGGAAAACAAGGCATAACATACTTGATGAGCTCGAACAAGTGGATGGCAAAGCAGAGTTTGGGAGAAATTACAAAACAACAAAGCTTGTGAAAAGCTACAAGGGATAGGAAGATATGGCGAGCCATAATTGCCTAGATCTTGAAAAGACATGGCATGTAAAAGAAGTGTGCATTTTTATGCAAATAAAAAAATTCATACTAAAATTTTAATTACTTTTATAAAAACTAGAAATACCAAAAATTTGGAAAAACATTAAATTTTAATATGTATTTTTATTTAAACAGGGTGTGGCAGAAATACCATCCACATAATTGTAGGACATTAATCCTAACAGTGCTTTCATCTAGCTAATTTCTTTCCCTTATGGGGGTGGGGATATTTCTGCCCTACACTGTATAATAAAATATTGTGGTATGAGAAATGAGTACGCAGATTGGTGACAATAGATAAGTGCACACTCACACACCGTGACAAACAAAAACAAAACATTTTGTTACTACAAAGTCAGGAACAGATACAAATTTTTCAACATTGCCAATGAGAAAATCTATAACATGAAAAAATGATTACAAATGTATCGACAAACCCTGTAGCTGCTACACTGACTATGAGTTTGCCAGTTTAGAACTCTAGTAACAGAACAAGGAATCGGGGAGCCGCATTCGAATTCCAGTTGAATTCGTTTCATTCATTTATGCGCGAATACCCTTGGGAAAGGTATTAATCCATCTCTTCACACAGGAAAATCTCAATAGAAACGAAGAAAAGAGTGCTAGACTGCTACGTAATGTCAGTTCTTCAATATGGCAGTGAATGCTGGACAATATCATCGAAAATGAGGACAAAACTGGAAGCGGCCAAAATGTGGTTCTACAGAAGGATGCTACAGATATCGTGGACTGAGCATACAAGCAATGACGAGGTATTAGAAAGAATGGCAACAAAAAGGAAATTGATGCTGAGCATCAGGAAGAGACAACTGAAGTTCCTGGGACATGCAATGAGGAAGGAGAGCCTGGAGAACCTGATACTGGCTGGGCAAATAGAAGGAAGGAGAGACAGAGGAAGGCAGTGGATAACATATTTGCAGGGCCTGATCAGGTAGATGACGGAACGGGGGTTGCCAGGAGCAACAGGAGCAAACATACTAAGAGCCACAAGGGATAGGGAGACGTGGAGAGCCATGATCGCCTACGTCCTGAAGGGACAGGGCACATAGAAGAAGAAGAACAGACTGGCAACCAATCTACCACAGAAAGTAATAGCAACCTACTGCAGGATAATCTTCTGCCCAGTTAGTCATGTCTCTCTTGAGCGTGTATCACATATGGCACTTCACTGACTGACTGAATGTACAAATGTGGTTTTCACAGCTTCATGTAGCTTTCAATGCTAAGAAAATCGCATTGCGAAAATCTTGATAAATCTATTTTGTAGAAAAACTTCCAACATATGTGGCAAAAGATTCTTTATTCAGGTTGTGTAAACATGTTGGATGGTCCAAAAGAATCACATTATTCACCTTGAAACTATGCTTTGACCTGCTGAAAAAACCCATTATTTCCACATAAGTGAGGGTCTTCACTCAACAAAGGTGCTCTCTACAATATGCCAATGTACTTGCAACAGTTTGATACCTCTGCATGACATGAAGTTCCAGGGTTCCTTGGAAAGAGGTAGCATCTCGAATCATGATGGAACCTCCTGTGTCTCCAAGGAATATTCTTATCATTCAAGTAAAATTAGAAGCCATCTATGACCATGCCAGATTTTTTTTTTCCATCAAGGCCCACTTCCAATTTTCTGTCCTATGTTTGGTGCTGAGCCTTAATACAGTTTAATGATCTTCTAGTGTTTAGCTAGACAACCCATAAAATTCTACTGCTCAATGCTAACAAAATTTGCACACAAGCAATGACATGTTGAGAGTAACTTTGCTTTTGAAGCACAACAATTCTCAAACTCTGTCTACTTTGCAGTGTTTTATCTAGTGCAATGCACGAGCTCTTCTCAAATAACTGGTCAAGTCTAACCAAGATAAAAGGTATATTTTTTATTTATTTTTATTTACATTTTGACAAATAGTATGAATAGATTAAGAGATGAGAGCAAATACAGATATGAATAGATTAACAACAAAGATATGACAGACAGATATGAAGAGAGTGAGACAGACAGATATGAAGAGAGTGAGACAGACAGATATGAAGAGAGTGAGACAGACAGACAGATACGAAGAGAAAGACAGACAGACAGATATGAAGAGAAAGACAGACACACATATATGAAGAGAAAGACAGACAGACATATATGAAGAGAGTGAGACAGACACGCAGATATGAAGAGAGTGAGACAGACACGCAGATATGAAGAGAGTGAGACAGACACGCAGATATGAAGAGAGTGAGACAGACACGCAGATATGAAGAGAGTGAGACAGACACGCAGATATGAAGAGAGTGAGACAGACACGCAGATATGAAGAGAGTGAGACAGACACGCAGATATGAAGAGAGTGAGACAGACACGCAGATATGAAGAGAGTGAGACAGACACGCAGATATGAAGAGAGTGAGACAGACACGCAGATATGAAGAGAGTGAGACAGACACGCAGATATGAAGAGAGTGAGACAGACACGCAGATATGAAGAGAGTGAGACAGACACGCAGATATGAAGAGAGTGAGACAGACACGCAGATATGAAGAGAGTGAGACAGACACGCAGATATGAAGAGAGTGAGACAGACACGTAGATATGAAGAGAGTGAGACAGACAGACAGATATGAAGAGAGTGAGACAGACAGACAGATATGAAGAGAATGAGACAGACAGACAGATATGAAGAGAATGAGACAGACAGACAGATATGAAGAGTATGAGACAGACAGACAGATATGAAGAGAGTGAGACAGACAGACAGACAGACATGAAGAGAATGAAACAGACAGACAGACATGAAGAGAAAGAAAGACAGACAGACATATATGAAGAGAAAGACACACAGACAGACATATATGAAGAGAAAGACACACAGACAGACATATATGAAGAGAAAGACACACAGACAGACATATATGAAAGAGAAAGACACACAGACAGACATATATGAAGAGAAAGACACACAGACAGACATATATGAAGAGAAAGACACACAGACAGACATATATGAAGAGAAAGACACACAGACAGACATATATGAAGAGAAAGACACACAGACAGACATATATGAAGAGAAAGACACACAGACAGACATATATGAAGAGAAAGACACACAGACAGACATATATGAAGAGAAAGACACACAGACAGACATATATGAAGAGAAAGACACACAGACAGACATATATGAAGAGAAAGACACACAGACAGACATATATGAAGAGAAAGACACACAGACAGACATATATGAAGAGAAAGACACACAGACTGACATATATGAAGAGAAAGACACACAGACAGACATATATGAAGAGAAAGACACACAGACAGACATATATGAAGAGAAAGACACACAGACAGACATATATGAAGAGAAAGACACACAGACAGACATATATGAAGAGAAAGACACACAGACAGACATATATGAAGAGAAAGACAGACAGACAGACATATATGAAGAGAAAGACAGACAGACATATATGAAGAGAAAGACAGACAGACAGACATATATGAAGAGAAAGATAAACAGACAGACATATATGAAGAGAAAGATAAACAGACAGACATATATGAAGAGAAAGACAGACAGACAGACAGATATGAAGAGAAAGACAGACAGATATGAAGAGAAAGACAGACAGACAGATATGAAGAGAAAGAAAGACAGACAGACAGATATGAAGAGAAAGACAGACAGACAGATATGAAGAGAAAGACAGACAGATATGAAGAGAAAGATGGACAGACAGATATAAAGAGAAAGATGGACAGACAGATATAAAGAGAATGATGGACAGACAGATATGAAGAGAAAGATGGACAGATATGAAGAGAAAGAAACAGACAAACAGATATGAAGAGAGTGAGACAGACACACAGATATGAAGAGAGTGAGACAGACACACAGATATGAAGAGAGTGAGACAGACACACAGATATGAAGAGAGTGAGACAGACACACAGATATGAAGAGAGTGAGACAGACACACAGATATGAAGAGAGTGAGACAGACACACAGATATGAAGAGAGTGAGACAGACACACAGATATGAAGAGAGTGAGACAGACACACAGATATGAAGAGAGTGAGACAGACACACAGATATGAAGAGAGTGAGACAGACACACAGATATGAAGAGAGTGAGACAGACACACAGATATGAAGAGAGTGAGACAGACAGACAGATACGAAGAGAAAGACAGACAGACAGATATGAAGAGAAAGACAGACAGACAGATATGAAGAGAAAGACAGACAGACATATATGAAGAGAAAGACAGACAGACACACAGATATGAAGAGAGTGAGACAGACACACAGATATGAAGAGAGTGAGACAGACACGCAGATATGAAGAGAGTGAGACAGACACGCAGATATGAAGAGAGTGAGACAGACACGCAGATATGAAGAGAGTGAGACAGACACGCAGATATGAAGAGAGTGAGACAGACACGCAGATATGAAGAGAGTGAGACAGACACGCAGATATGAAGAGAGTGAGACAGACACGCAGATATGAAGAGAGTGAGACAGACAGACAGATATGAAGAGAGTGAGACAGACAGACAGATATGAAGAGAATGAGACACACAGACAGATATAAAGAGAATGAGACAGACAGACAGATATGAAGAGAATGAGACAGACAGACAGACAGACATGAAGAGAATGAAACAGACAGACAGACACGAAGAGAATGAAACAGACAGACACGAAGAGAAAGACAGACAGACATATATGAAAGAGAAAGACAGACAGACAGATATGAAGAGAAAGACAGACAGACATATATGAAGAGAAAGACAGACAGACAGATATGAAGAGAAAGACAGACAGACAGATATGAAGAGAAAGACAGACAGACAGATATGAAGAGAAAGACAGACAGACAGATATGAAGAGAAAGATGGACAGACAGATATAAAGAGAAAGATGGACAGACAGATATAAAGAGAAAGATGGACAGACAGATATAAAGAGAAAGATGGACAGACAGATATGAAGAGAAAGATGGACAGACAGATATGAAGAGAAAGATGGACAGATATGAAGAGAAAGAAACAGACAAACAGATATGAAGAGAGTGAGACAGACAGACAGATATGAAGAGAGTGAGACAGACAGACAGATATGAAGAGAGTGAGACAGACAGACAGATATGAAGAGAGTGAGACAGACAGATATAAAGAGAATGAGTGATATAGATGAAAAGACTGAGATATATATAGTGATATGAATATATCAATAAATAAGAGCAAAGATAGACTGAGATAGGTTTCAAAAAGACCGAGATAGGTGTGAACAAACTGAAATAGACAGAGATATTAAAAAGACCGTGATAGTTATGCGCAGATTAATATGAATAGAAATAGATACTGATAGCCAACATATGTATATTTTTCTGAATCTATCAACCTGCCTAAAATATAACACCCTCCCTACCTGACATATTAACCAAACAGACTTGTCACTCCTCCAGGCACCACCTATTTCACTAACTGTCAGGGCCATCAACCTTCATCCTACACACATCTATAAACAGTACTTACTAGAAATCCATGTTCAGATACAGTGGATTTGACTTCAAAGGAGGGTGAACAATTGGTGCAGATTCCAAAACACTTCACTCTACAGAATCATGAGGTTTAGGCACGTTTGCTGCCACAAAGATTTTGAACAACTTCTAAATACTCTTAAGTAGGTGTTTGTGCATCTCAATTTTCAGTTGGATTTCCATTTGTTGAGTGAAAGTTAAAGATTTCTTCATTTTTCCTTTGGCTATATGCAGCCAGGCTAGAAACAATTTTTTACTTATACAATGGTCTCTTGCAAGAAACTGAGTCACTTTAAAAGTTTTTTTTTAAGCCATGAAGCAGACAGTTTTTATTTCATCTTCATTGTTAAAAATGCCTTACAGTCCAGTTCACATAAAAATTGAAACAGTTACAATCAAATTTAGTTGTTTTGTGACCTGTTAGTTCAGAAGAACCCCCATATATTGAGGCTTTCTTTTCATTCGGGTAGGTTTGCCTATCATCCAGTTCACACTCGTCCCTGTTCTTATGAACAAGAGTAGAGATTTATCCAGTGTCTCTTGTTTAGGATTTGGTTTCTGGTTCCTTCTCAGTTCTTCTCATTCTCTTTCACTTCCAGTTGTTCATTGCATCTTAATGGTATTATCACATTGCTTGATGTGATAGGAAAAAAGTCTTAGTAGCAAGATTACTAGGCCTGTCAAATAGCTTGCAGCAGCTGGTATTTCCCATATAACTACTAACCAGGCTCAATGTTGCTTAACTTTGATGATCAGATGACAATGTGTGATTTTTTTTTAATAATCGTTTCACCTCAAACAAGGCATTTTACTGCCTCTGTTGTGCAGAAGGTTACATAAAAAGAGTGTCAGAATACAGGGGGGTGTCAGGAAGCGGGTAAGAGAAGGATGACAATAATGATGAAAATGCAAGTTAGTGAGACAGGAGATGACTATTGATTTTACTTTTAATTCTTGGAGATTGTAGTTGTTGAGGAAGCAAGTAAACAGAAGGGAATTCCACAGGCAGGAAGTGCGAGAAAAGAAGCTACTGGAGTAGAGTTGGTGTTTACATCTTATTGGTTTCACAGTAAAAAGGTGGGACCTAGTTGCTAATCTTGTAGCTCGAGTAAATTCATATATAGATGGCAACAGTGAGCTAAGTTTATCAGAGCAGAAGTCATGAAAGTACTTGTAGAAGAGGCACAGGGAAGCCACACTGTGCTGGTGAGAAAGTGACTGTATCCAAGCTGCCAAGTCAGAATCGATCACATTGCAGATTATCTGTTGAATTTTGTCAAGGAGGTGATGACCAAGGGGAGAACACTTGGAATGTAACACTGTAGTCATCTGTTTACTTCAAACTATATTTTATTAGACATGATCGAACCTGTTATTCATAGGACCAAATTAAGTTCAAATACAGGCATTAATACAAAAGTATTTGAAAAATGTTACTTGTATCAAACGTTGGAACATGCTGCATACATATTTTCTTAAAGAGATAATGAAATTCTTTTTTATTAATCTGACAGCTGGTCAGTTTTTTTACAAAAACTAGCAGTACAGCCCGGCGTTGCTCGGGTGTAATGAAAGCTTTAAAACTAATCCATGATCCTGGAACTCAGACTCTTTGGACGTTGGCATGAAAGACTAAAAAGCAATAATTGTTTCCAGTTAAAGTGAAACTGTAGACTGAAAGAAAAATGAATGGATGTAAGTCAAATTTTGATTTCCTGCTATCGATATCAAATAAGTTTTTTTTTGTCATAAACTGAATTTTGAAGGCTAAATAAGTCCTCTGAATAAATGGTATCATGGCTGAGACTAAGAACTACAATTATCCCTAATTAGAGTGAAACCTGAAGCAAAAACTAAAATAAAAGGGCTGAAAAAATACAGACATACAGGCAGATAAACGGACACACGCACAAACATCTTGCCTTATATATATATATATATATATATATACATACAGCTAGACAGATATTATCAATTTTCTGCACTATTGTAAGAACTGCAACCTTGAAACTTCTGAATATCATTGTCTATGAGTGTATCAAATTTGATTAAAATCGGACTACTTCTTCTATAACCCGATTTTTTCGATTATTGATATTTATTGGGGGTAGCTCGACACAAAACGTATCTAAGAACACTCGCAGACACTTATAGTACAACTGTGTAAATTTTCAAGAAAATCGATTTTGCCATTTTGGAGTCTATAGGTAATGGACACACACACAGAGTCAAAGTTTCATTTATAAATATGTTTAGATATAGGGTGGGGGTCACACTATAGTCAGGTAATTTCTTTGGAAGGGGGTTAGTGTTATATATCGACAAACAACAAACACGCATATATATAAAAATATAAAGTTATATTTTTATTAATGACGATGAACCGTGTAGCATAGGGAACAGAGAATTGAGAGAGCGCGCTTCTAATGGGTTGACGGGAGTGTAGTCTTATCTGTTGTGTCTCTCTCTTCACCGGCCGATCTCTGTTGCTCCTCTACTGGCGAATCCGTGTGCCGAGGTCTTTTTATAATCTTCCAGAACCGGGACTTTTTCTTCCGGTTTTGCCTCGCCCACGCATGCCCACGTAATTCTCAGAGACACCTGTTCTGTTTGCCTCTGTAGCCATTTCCGCTGCTGCCGGAAATAAGGTCAAACGACATCCGTTCCTTTCAACGACCGGAAACACCCTCGCTTGCATCAGCCTTCCTCGGGTGGGGCCAGATTGTTATATTACATTAGAAAACATTCATTTTTCATGACCATTTGCACTATACACAGGTAATTTTTTCTAGAGGCATTAGAATTCATGCAAAAAATTCAGAAGTCCCACCATACATCAGATATGCGTTGTGGTGCAGTGGATATTGGCTCAGAATGAGAAATCAGAGAGTTAAGTTAAATACATTGCATTCACTTACGTGCAAATACCCTAGGGAAAGATATTAATCTGTCACTTCTCCCTCCAGGTATTGTTTAAATAGCAAGACTAATTGTGTTCTATAATCTTGGTTGGCAACTAGTCTACTGCAGAAAGTTTACTGCCCAGTTAGTCATGTCTTGAAAGAGACATGATCACCTAAGCATGTATCTTATATGGCACTTAACTGACTGACTATACATGGGGTTGGCCTATAAACAAATATACACAGTATATCATGCACAGAAAGCATTATATCCAAGAAAGGTTTTGTTACTTCTTTTTTTAAAAGAATATACGTCTTTTCTATTAGATCTCTTCTTAAAACTCCATAGCTGACTAATTTTTCTATAGAATTAATGGGCTTTTATTTTAAAATTTGGTGTTATTCCTCTTTATTTAATCAAGGTGACTGCAGTTCGGATAGCAAAGTCAATATAAATGCTAAAATTTATTAACTGCATAGCACATGCTTCACCAGGTCTATATATGGTTTTGAATTCCTCCTAGTTTTCCTCCTAATAGACTGGTTGCCACCCAAGGCTATAGGAACCTGCTATTTTACCCAGAGCTGAAAAAAGAAGAGATAGATTCTTATTTTTCCCAAAGATATAGACAAACAAGTGAATGTAATAAATTTGGCTGGAATAAAAACTTGGCTCTTCAATTTGTCAATTTTAGCCACTATCCCTAAGTCCACCATGCCCCATATATGTGTTTGTGTGTATATATGTATGTATGTACACTACCGGCAATAATTATTAGGCCACCACAATGTTTTTAAAAAAATGAATTATTTCATAATATGTTTTAGTATTTATTGCCAAGTGAATAATTGTAAATGAAAATAGAATGGTTCTTTTGTTAATATTGCACAATAACACATGCATCAAATGCATTTCTAAATATCTAATAATTACCTATATTGCAGTTTCATCAATAAAAGAATAAAGAAAATTTAGGGTGATTCAGACGAGTTCATCTTTGCTTCCTTGCCTTGTAAAATTTTGCGAAGTAATAATAACAAAAAAACATTCTATTTTCATTTAGAATTATCCACTTGGCAATAAATACTAAAAATGGTATGAAACACGTCATTTCTTTTAAAAAAACTGGGGTGGCCTAATAATTATGGCCGGTAGTGTATATTTGTTTAAACATTTCTTGTAATGGATACTCATATTTGATTAGATGCTCTGTTTTCTTTGTGCACCTTTTTTGACTAATTTATTCCATTGTGTGTGAAGCTATATCTCTGTTTTTTCTTACATATATGTCTCTGAGTGTATATACATGTACTGAGGGATATATATATATATATATATATATTTTAATTCAGATACTTCAATCGAAGGGAAAAAAGCAGGAAGGTAAATTTCAAAAACCCGATCCTAATTAATATTAAAAATTTTATTTTAATATTAAAAAATGATACAGGAAGAGAGCTCCATGTAATAAAATATTACAGAGCAAATATATATTAAAAAAGGATTAATTCAAAGATGTTGAATGGCCATTTCGATATGAAGATCCCCACGGGGGATAACACATCACCTCAGCAACAGAAAAATCCTTGTAGAAACTGGAGAAAAATTAGTCTACTTTTCCTTTTTAAATAGATTGCAAAGAAATTAAAAAATAAAATAAAATAAAAATAAAAATAAAAATAAAAAGGAAAAAAAGGAAAAGAAAAAGAAAACGAAAAAGATAAAATGAAATCAAATAAATAAGAAAAGAAAAAATTGACATCGTCTGGGTTCGCAAAAAAAAAAAAGAGAATGTAACTAAAAATTAACTGACGGCCGTGTTAAATCGAGATATATATATATATATATATATATATATATATATATAAGCATTTGCATATATGTAAATCAGTACAAAGTTATATGATTGGTTTAATTTTTTTAGGTGTTGATGTTTGCATATGTACACTACCAGCCATAATTATTAAGCCACCCCAGTGTTTTAAAAAAATTATGTATTTCATACTATTTTTTAGTACTGATTGCAAAGTGAAAAATTGTAAATTAAAATAAAATGGTTCTTTTGGTAATACCGCAAAATAACATGTGCATCAAATGAATTTATAAATATTTAATAATTACTTATATTGCAGTTTCATCAAGTTTATAGTGATTCAGATGAGTTTATCATTGCTTCCTTGCCTTGTAAAATTTTGCCAAGTAATAATAACAGAAGAACCATTCTATTTGCATTTAGAATTATCCACTTGGCAATAAATACTAAAAATAATATAAAATCCATAATTTCTTTTAAAAAACTGGGGTGGCCTAATAATTACAGCCGGTAGTGTATATATGGGAGAATATGATATATAAATTTATATATATCAGAACAATATTGGTTAATTGAATAACAAAATTGAAAAAATTTCACATAATATGTTCTTTCCTTTTAGAGGACATAATCAGACTGAAATATTGTTCTAAAATGTATAGAAAGTACACTGATTTCCGAGTCTTTCATGAAGAAATATGTTGTTGGCACCAGTCTGTATTGAAATGACTGAAAAATACTTTTCCCTTAGTAATTTATAGGCAGAAGCTCACTATTGTCTTAAAGCCAGAATTCTATATCTGTTTATTTGAATAAGCTCTTAGTTTTTTGCTGTAGTTTAAATTTTGTTTGTTGGGCAGTTCTACCAATGACATTTAAAAATGGCCACTCACTCCACAGTCGCAGTGTGGAATTCTTAAAAATAAATTTCAGAAAGCTGACTGAAATTTGCATTTAGATATGTTGAACCCCAGAAAAAATTTAAGGATTTAAATGCACTGAGTGTAAATTTATAAAGACATATGGCTGCTAAATTTGATATATCTTCAGCATTTATTCTCGGTACATAATTATAATCGACTTTTATCTTTTTTTTTTTAATATATATTTCTCCCCTCCCTTTACATGTCCATATAATTTGATCAATAATTATTTTAGTTTGTTAAAGTCTTTTTAAAGCACAGTGCCAAAGTATCCAGCTAGTATCCATGATATATTCTCTTCAACCACTCTACTACATTTCAATTTTCAATGAGGTAGTATTCATATAAAATACAAATTTTATTCTAACCTACTTATATGCAATAATGGATCATCTGCAATGTGAGTGAAAATTTCAACTTAAAAAAAATACATACGTATCTAACTACAAATTAGAAACATTTCATAATAGATCACTCTATCTTGATGTTTTGCAAAATTTTTAATTTTTTAAGAGACTTTTCTCGTTCAAAAAGTTGAATAATTTAGCCTATTCACCATTATAGATTAAAAATAGTGAATTCTCTATCATGTCTTTTTGAGAGCATGTTGTGGAGTTTTTTATGCAGTGGAGACTAGAATTTGTGCTAAAATTGGTCCTAATAGGTTCGATGTACAAAATATTAGGAACTTGATATAATATGTATTACACAGTGTAATCTTGCCAGGTTGCTGACTACTTTCATATTCAAATAACTGTTGACTCTAACGAGAAATAATGACAACCAAAGATTTTATTTGCATAAGACAATTAAGCAAGAAACTATCTGCTCAAATAAACAGTGAGACACATGAGAGTTTATAAATATACATATTTACTGTGTGCTTTGAAATTATCTAAGAAAAAATGTGAAAAGCTGTGAACATTTTGTTTAAAGTGTAGATTTATTGTTGTTGTTATTATAATTATTACTTGCTTTTTGTATGATATATTGTTGTGGAGTTATTTTCACAGTGGAGGCTAGTATTTATGCTAAAATTGGTCCTAATAGGTTTGACATACAAAACGTTAAGAACTTGATATAATACAGATTACACAGTGTAATCTCTCCAGGTTGCTGACTACTTTCATATTCGACTAACAGTCGACTATTATCGTTCAACATTGACTGACCCTCATTCCTCTTACTACTCCTACTTAAATTAGGTGGGAGAGTCTATTCACTATAGAATAGGTGTGTTTCACCATAACGGAGCATGAGCAGAGAAAATTCACAGATTTGGACAAAAAAAGTAGTTCCAGGCTGACGTCAATATCCACAAAAAAGCCATTCTTTGACTGTCAAGTGAATTTCTATGATGTGCTTCCCATTCTACTACATCTTCATAAACTTGAAATCATATAAAATACAAATTTTATTCTAACCTGATTATAATCAATAATGGATCATAGACGATATTAGTGAACGATTCAACTAGAAAAATTAAATATAATACACTGAATATAAATACAAATTAGGGACATATCATAAGAGATCACTCTATATTAAATAAATTAACAATGTTTTGCAGAAATTTTTAGCATCAATTTAAAGTTTTTCTTGTCAGTTAAGTGCCATACATGATACATGCTTGAACTGATTGGGCAAAAGTATTTCCTGCAATAGGTTGCCATTATATTTAATTGTAGACTGGTTGCCAACCAAGGCTATAGAACCTAATCCGTCCTGCTATTTAACCCATAGCTGGAGAGAGAAACAATGGATTAATACCTTTTCCATAAGTATTTGCACGTAAGTGAATGCCACTAATTTAAATTCGTTCCAAGCCAATATTCACTGCACCACATCTCTCAATCCTACTACACAATACCAATCTAGTACTGTGCTTAAATTCATTAAATTTATATAGCACAGAGCAGTGGTTCCCAAAATTTTTTCTGTCATTTTCCCATTACACCCAGTTCAACCATCCAGATTTCCCCCTTCATGTGTACGAAAGAAAGAGCAGTTAAAACACACTGAGACTATTTACCAATTTATTTTTCAAATGGACAAATATACTGATAAACTTATAGTTACAGAGTAAAGTGGTTAGAGAGCAGTTAGTAACAACTAAGCATGGCCATAGAGATCGGTTAGTAACAAATAATAGGACTTTTGTTTGCTCTTATATTTCAGTATTAAATTAGTGAGAAGGGTGACACTGCTTTTTATGCACTAGTGTATAAATATCAGGGTTAGTTCTGGCAAGTGCGCAACATATGTCACATCCACCTCCAGTTGGTTTCATGCTTTGGGCTTGATTGTGAGTAAAGTAGAAAATCGTGACTCACAAAGGTAGGTTGTGGAAAACAGAATGAGAATTTTTAATTATTTGTTCTCTGGTAGCTTAAAATTTCCCACAGTTTAGGAATTGCTGGCATAGAGTTATATATAACTTCATCAGAATAATTACCATGAAAGTATTTCTAGAAAAGGCACAGAGAAACTACATTATGGTGAATGGGAAAGTGATTGAAGCTGAGATGCCAGATCAAGGCCAAATCAATAACAACTTGCTGTAATGACTTATTATTTTCAGTTTAAGGAAAAAAAAGAAACAGAAATAGCCACTTAAACTCTTATATCCACTAAAAATAATATTATAATAAGAAAATCCATTTCACAAGTTAATGTATAAAATTTTGAATATTTAGAATTCTCACTTACACAACTTCTTATTCAGATAACAGAGAATAAAATTTGATATTGGACATCAAGTGGAATGACTACGTCAAATCTATTGCTAAATCCACTGCTATGAAAGTTGGCTCTCTGTGCAGGGCCCAGAAATTCTTTCCACCTGAATCTATCCTGCACTTATACAAATCTACCATCCACCGGGGTTTTGAATACTGTTGCCACATCTGGTCGGGTGCCCCTACTATTCTCCTCGGGCTTCTTGACAAAATATAGCGAAAAATCTGTAACGTGACTGATACCGACTTAGCTGACTGCCTGCAGTCACTCTCTCACCAGCGTGACGTGGCTTCCCTGTGCCTCTTCTATAAATACTTTCATGGCTTCTGCTCTGATGAACGTAAATCACTGGTTCCCCCTAGGTGTGAGTTTGCACGAGATACTAGATTGGCAACTAGGTCCCACCCTTTTACAGTGAAACCGATGAAATGTAACCGCAATTTCTACCCCAACAGCTTCTTTTCTCACACTTCCCACCTGTGGAATTCCCTTCTGCATGCTTGCTTCCCCGACGGCTACAACCTCTAGAATTTTAAATGTAGGGTCAATAGACACTTCCTAACACACTAACTCACACCCATTCTCTCCAACTCTCTCCCTATGTACATCCTAACTCATCTATCACCCTCCTTCTGACATTTCCTATACCTAATCCCTCTATGTAACCCCCTGCACTATAGTGGTAGTGGAATGCCTTGCTTGGGGTGACATGATTAAAAAAAAAAAATTTAAAAGAACTAAGCCATCCATGAAAGGTAACAAGTTTTGTTTCTCTGTTGTTATTCTAAACCTGAAAAGGAAAGAGAGAAAGAAGAGAAAGTGAAGAGAAATTCAATTTTTATTTTCGCTGGACATTAGTAATTTGATTGAAATATAAAATTCAGATGGCCTTAGACAAAACTTAAGAAGAATCAGTCACCTGCCAAGGTGATAACAAAGGAAATAGAGAATCGCCTGGCTAGCCTGACATTAAAAAGAAAAGGAAAGGAAAGCAGATAACAAAATATTTTCTGTCATCTGAAAATATCTGTAACTCAAAAATAGATATCAGAAACGCAGATGCAGAAATTCTTATCTAAGTGACAATGTAAACAGATTCACCTGTCTGTTTGTCTGGTTGTTTTCGGTGAAACAAGGAAGGAACAAGTTCAAAAGGTTAATAGTGATTGATTAAAAAAATGCCCAAAATTGTTTCGGGAGAAAAAAAATTTGACTGATAAGTCCAGCCCAGAAAAGAGGTATGAGAAGATGAATGTCATAAGACTGAGAGGAATCTCATTGGTCCTGTGAACCATCACTCAAAAGGGGGAGACAACCAGCAGTTGACATCATGGAAATAAGACTAATCCCATTGGGTAAACCGAAGGTGACAATGAGTAGCAGCTAACCTCAGCATTCTTTTGGTTGCTGAGATGAGGGGTTAGACACCCAGCATCCGTCAGCCCCACACCATGGCATGAGCATAAATACAGGGTCCTGAGGGACCAAAATCAATTCTAGTTCGAGTGGCAGTGAGTTCAGGTTCCTGGCTGAGAGACCTAATGACAGAGAGGTAATTGCCACACAGTTGGGTGCCAACCATGAGAAAAAAAAAAAAAATCAGTGCCTGCCAAAGACAGTTCCCAGCTGAAGAAGTAAAGAGACAGCTATTAGGTGCCGACCGTAGAGAAGCCTGTCACCAATCAACCAACCAGAGTTTGTGAGAGTGATCCAGCCCAGAACAAAAAAATCCATCTCAATTCCGAAGACAAACCACACAAACCTATCCATAACCCAGCACTTCAGCAATTTACGCAACATTCCGGAGAACAAGAATCAAGTTGACTAGACTTACGACGAACTTAGAACTCTGTTCAGGGCAGTGCACTGTGGCTAGCCAAATTTCTTGTTTATTGCTTAGGAGGATAATTCAATTTACTTAAGAGACTTCCATTCTGCTACCAGCTTGATAGAAGCAGGCATTGGTAATTATCCAAAAGACTATTGTGAATTATATTCTGTATATAAAGACGTTATTTTACAACACTTCAGACGTCGGTCCACTTATTTTTCTTGGTGCTATATTTCTTTCTTTTATTATGCAGTTGTGTGCACGCTTCCCGGTTTGGTTTACTTTGCAGAGAGACAGCTAGTGGAAAACTCATGTGGCTACCTTGTGATCAATCAACACAACATGGGACAAGGGAGATCACCATGAACAGCGTCAATCTACGACCAGCTATCTGGATCAAAACCAACAGCGATCAACCCGGGTAGTGGCATGCAGTGTGTGATAAGTAAATTGTCTCTATTTTATATTTCTAATATCATACATGTATGTTTGTTCTTGATTGTGTCAACTGCACAGTATAGTAGGGTCAGTTGGGCACACACTGTTTAAAAATGAACAGAATGACAAAATTTATTCTGTCAGAAATTTGGAAATGGCATGCTGTACTGCTTAACATTAATGCCAGAAGCTTCAATATCAACATTTCAGATTGCTTGGGTGTCAATCTGAGAACAGTGTAGAGGATTCAGAAACAGTTGGATGATATATCTCGTCATCATAGTGTCTGAAGAGATCACTAGTGATGTTGATGTTATGCCGCCATTCATCTTTCCACAGGGCCTCAGACTCAACATGGAGGACTACATCAAGTGACTTGAAAAGGTAGTGCTGACACGGGTCAAGAGAGTGGCTGCTGGTGACAGGACTCCGCACAATGCCACAAAAGCAAGAGAACTCAGTCATGGCTGTCAGACAATTTCTGCAATCACATCACCCATTACACGTGGCCCTTAAACTCCTCAGACTGCCACTCCTTTGATTATTATTTATGGGGCACAGTTGAGAAAAAGACTAATAAAGCTCCTTAGGGGACCAAAGACAAACTGAAGACAATGATTATGGCAATGTTCAATAACTTAAACAAGGAGACCATTCAGCAGAATTGCAGGAGACTCCAAAATTGTCTTGAGGCTGTGGTTGAAGACAATATTATCGAAACATTTACTCTTTAGTATTTCAAGATAGTTTTGTGTAATTTTGGTAAATATATTTGTTAAAACAAGATGTCAGTGTTATTTTCATTTTGGCACCATTTAGATGACAATTCATTCATCGCACCCTCTGTACAACCCCCCACCTGACACTGCCATAAATCTTGATATACACATGCACCGAGAATTCCCTACATGCTTTTGTGTCTGCCTGCCAATTATTTTGACAATCACACAGGAGTAGAACTGAAGATGAAGAGCCAAACAAGACGTTCTTGTTTTGATAGCAATCATGAAATCAGAGATTTTACTTTACTGAAAATGACACCAGATTAGAACTAATTGTGTTTTTGTCAACAATTCACTTCTCAAGAGTGTAGCTAGTTAGATCTTGCTGGGACCTCAGTTAGAGAGCTTTGAAATCATTAAACATGAGAAATAATGACAACCAAAGATTTTATTTGCATAAGACAATTAAGCAAGAAATTATCTGCTCAAATAAACAGTGAGACACATGAGGGTTTATAAATATACATATTTACTGTGTGCTTTGAGATTATCTAAGAAAAAGTGTGAAAAGCTGTGAACATTTTGTTTAAAGTGTAGATTTATTGTTGTTGTTATTATAATTATTACTTGCTTTTTGTATGATATATTGTTGTGGAGTTATTTTCACAGTGGAGGCTAGTATTTATGCTAAAATTGGTCCTAATAGGTTTGACATACAAAACGTTAAGAACTTGATATAATACAGATTACACAGTGTAATCTCTCCAGGTTGCTGACTACTTTCGTAGTCGACTACTATTGTCCAACATCAACTGAGCCTAGTTCCGCTTACTACTCCTACTTAAATTATGAGAATAGGTGTGTTTCATCATAGCATATATTAAGTATCCGTAATTTAGCGCTAAATTCAAATAGTAACCCCAAAACAATAAAAAGAACTAGATGACCAGTAGAGTGAAATTGAATGAAAATCACTGAAAACAATTTTAAAGTATAAAGACAAAATCAAATTTTGCAAGTCAGTGAAAAAAATTTTTACGGTTAATAAAGGCGACAGGAAAAGCTTAACATGCGATTGGAGTGTGAAAAAAAAACAACAACAAAGACAACTCACACTCACACATATGAACTTTCTGACCTGCTTACCACTTGACTTATCTATTTATACACAATACCTTGGCCATCGACAAAGCAACTGGATCTCAACATGTGAAGTTGTAAGCTGATTTGCCTGAAGACAGTTGACTTTAGACTTGAAAGACGTGTAGCAACACAAATACCATTATGGACACTTAATATACCATGCAAAATGCAAGTAATAATAATAAAAATACCAACAATAATGTACACTTTAAACGAAACGTTCATGGCTTCTTGCACTTTTTCTTCTATACCAATTTCTCTCATCAGAAACAACCCTATTTCTGTTTTTTATATATATATATATATATATATATATACATACACATATATATAAAATTCTTTCATTCTCTCTCTTTTTTCTGCGGCACACAGTGAATGTTGATGGTAATAAATTGATAGGTGCATGAAATCAAATCTTGTACTAAACAGTCAAAATCATGTTAAGTTATTATAGACTAAGTATATAACACATTCGCAGAAAGCAATGGCAATCTACTGCAGGATAATCTACTGCTTAGTCAGTCATGTCTCTTTTGAGACATGATCACCCAAAGCGTGCATCACGTATGGCACTTAACTTATATAACACATTAGTGGTCACAATCTGAATAATATAAGATATGTAGATGACATAGTGCTGATAGCAAACATGGAAAGGAAAATACAAACCCTCCTACAGATGATATCGAGGGAAAGCAAGAAGAAAGGGCTAAACATAAATTCAAGAAAACTGAACACCTGGTCATCAGCAAAAAGAGGACCCCAAAATACCAATTACAAGTTGAGGACAGACCTCAAATGAAATGACTATATCGAATCCATTGCCAAATCTGCCGCTATGAAAGTCAGCTCTCTGTGCAGGGCCCGGAAGTTTTTCCCACCTGAATCTATTCTGCACATATACAAATCTACCATCTGCCCGTGTATTGAATATTGCTGCCATATCTGGTCAGGTGCCCCTGCTGCTCTCCTTGGGCTTCTTGACAAAATACAAAGGAGGATCTGTAACATGGTTGATACTGACTTGGCAGACCGGCTGCAACCACTCTCTCACCGGCATGATGTGGCTTCCCTGTGCCTCTTCTAAAAGTACTTTCATGGCTTCTGCTCCGATGAACTTAGAGCACTGGTGCCGCCTAAGCACGAATTTACACGAGATACTAGATTAGCAACTAGGTCCCACCCTTTTACAGGTAAACAGATAAGATGTAACCGTAAATTCTACTCCAACAGCTTCTTTTCTTGCGCTTCCCGCCTGTGGAACTCCCTTCCACAAATCTGCTTTCCCGACAGCTACAATCTCCAGGTGTTTAAATGTAGGGTCAGTAGACACCTCCTATCACTCTAACTCCCAATTATTCTCAGAACACTCTCATCTACCCAACCCTCATTCTCGGTATCCTTACCCGCCTATCACCCACCCTCTGACATTTCCTATATTTAACCATTCTCGGTATCCCTACCCGCCTATCACCCACCCTCTGACATTTCCTATATTTAATCATCCTTTCTCCACTCTATGTAGCCCCCTGCGCAGTAGTGGCAGTGACATGCCTTGCTCGGGGTGAAACGCTTATGAAAAAAAAAAAAAAAAAAAAACTAAAGTCAAACGGAGGCAGAAATTTGAATAACTGGGAATTGTTCTGACAGAGAATGAAAAATGCAATACTGAGATCTGAAGACACATTGACATGACCAAAGAAGGATTTTGAAAGCTAACCAGAATTCCGAGATAAAGGAATATTTTATTGGAAGCAAAGAAAAGAATACTAGACTGTTATGTGATATCTGCCCTTCTAAATAGTAGCAAATGCTGGACAATCTCATCAAAGTTGAAGAAGAGGATCAAAGTAACAGAAATGTTGGTTGGTTGTTTTGTTTTCATAGCATATCAACCTTGGTGGGTCATTTATTGCCAACTAAATATTTATTGCTGGTAATACCTTTTTCATTCAACAATTTATTGTTGTTTTTTATATAAGTTTTTGTGTCTAGTAATACTTTTTTCGAGTATCAAAATTCGTTGGGATTTGTTTTTAAGGGCAGGATCCCCAAGTCCTGCCCTGTTATTTAACCCATAACAAAAGAGAAGGGATAGATTAATACCTTTCCTAAGGTACCAGTGCTTAAGTGAATGCAGAGTATTCAACTGGAATTCGAACTAGGCTCACTGATTTCTCTTTCCGAGCCGATATCCACTGTACCACAACGCACATCCATCACTAAATGCTTACATCACCTGGTATTCGCAAGCGGTCACCTATCTAAGTACTGACCAGGCTAACGTTGAACAGAAATGTGATTCTACAGAAGGACACTGAGGATATAATGGACCAAACAAGTGAGCAACAACAAGGTTTTGAAGAAGATGTAAATCAAAAGAAAATTTATACTTAGCATCAGGAAGAGACAACTGAGGTTTCTTGGAAAATAATGAGGAAGAAAGGGTTGGAGAATTTAATCCTCACAGGACAAATAGAGGACAAGGGAGACATATTTGATGAGCTTGAGGAAGTGGATGCTGGAGCAAGGTTGGGAGAGATTCTTCTTCTTCTTCATGTCCCTTCAGGACATAGGCGATCATGGACTTCATCTGGACTCTGTCTCATGTTCCTCTCAGTAATTATTCTCTTGATATCTCTTCCAAGCTCCACTCCATTAACCATTTGCTCAGATCTAACAAATAATCGCACTGCTTTCCCCTGTCTCTTCTATTTATTCGACCTGTGAGTATCAAGTTCTCCAGGCCCTCCTTCCTCATTACATGTCCCAGGAACCTCATTTGTCTCTTCCTGATGTTTATTATCAGTTTTCTTCTCATTTGCATTCTTTCTAACACCTCATTGTTGCACACGTGCTCCGTCCACGTTATCCTCAGCATCCTTCTGTAATACCACATTTCTGCTGCCTCAAGCCTCTCTTTCATCTTTGAGAAGATCATCTAGCATTCACTTCCATACAGAAGGACAGATATCAAATAGCAATCCAGCACTCTTTTCTTTGTTTCTAATGAGATTTTCCTATCTTTCAGTACTCTGGCTAGCTTCGGAAATGCGTCTTTGGCCATGCCAATGCGTCTTTGGATCTCCATGTTGCACTTTCCATCCTCTGTCAAAACACTTCCCAAGTATTAAAATTTTTTTACTTGTTTTATTTTAGATTATCCAACTTGCAGTTGGCGTATTGGTCTCCTCTTTTTGCTGATGACCATGCATTCTGTTTTCTTGAGGTTCATGCTCAACCCTTTCTTTTCACTTTCTTTTGCTAACTACTGTAGGTCCTGCCTTTTCCTTTTCATGTCTACTATCAACACCATGTCATCTGCATATCGGATATTGTTGAGACTATAGCAGCCAAATGCATAAAAAAGATCAAGTAAAAACAGCAAAAGCACTGCTTTATATTATTAAAAATTAAAAAACAATATTAAGAACCCAATTATTACCTGGAATCTCGACGCTAAATCAAAACCTTATATTGTATCGTCGAGATGGTAAACAATACACAGATGATAGATAATATCTTATTCGGTAGATACAATATAATTGTCCGTAGTAGATCACAACAATATGGGTGGTTGAGTTAGCAAGTAACATGCAGGTTAACAGTAGCCATCAGCTCACAATAACTTCATCCTTCAACCGACTCTTTCTATACATAAGTGAACCCGGTCATGTGATCAAGCCACATCAAAACACCTTACAATGAAAAAGAGAAAGAGGTAACTTATGCCTTTTAGAAAACATTATCAGTTTAGACCAATAAATCACCCTAATCTGCTTAACAATAAAAGGAATTTAAAGACCAAATGATGCCATAGAAAAAAAAATACTTAAATTCTTAGAACCCAGTTGATACATATTCCTTTATATGTTTGCCTCCATTTTGTTTTTTTTTTTTAAATATGTCTGCTTTCATTGCTGTGATTGTTTGTACCATTTTTTTATATGTCTATGACTGTCAACCTTGTGTAAAGATTCAACTTTTAAGTTATGGTTCGTTGTTAAGAGTGAGATTATAAAAATTATAAAAAAGAAAAATGCAAAGAAGAGAAAAAAATGTAATTCTATATATATTTTTTTTTAATTGTATCACCCCAAGCAAGGTGGTAATGCCACTGATGTGCAGGGAGCTACAAAAGCGTAAAAAGATAAATTAGAAGAGAGTGAAGAGGAATACAAACCAGGGAGAAAGAAGCAAGAGAAGGATGGGAATACAGGTGTGATGACAGTTTCAAAGGTGGAGAGAAAGGAAAGTATATACGGGGTGGGGAAAGAACTAGTGTCAAGTGGTTAATAGATGAGTATTGACATTGCATTTAAATTCCTGGAGGTTGTAGCCATCAGGAAAGCAAGAATATGGAAGCGAGTTCCACAGGTGGGAAGTGCAAGGAAAGAAGCTGCAGGAGTAGAATTGTCATCGGCATTTTGTTATTCTAACTGTGAATGGGTGGGACCCAGTTGCCAATCTGGTTGCACGAGTAAACACCTGTTGAGGAGCAACTGAGAATACCATGGACTAAACATGTGGCGACTAAAGAAGCTTTGAGATAAATAGAAATGAAAAAAACAATTTTGTGGACACACAATAAGAAAAGAGTACTTGGGAAATTTAACACTCACAAGACATATTGTAGGCAAGAGGGAAAAGGGAAACAGAAAGTAACTTACCTAACAAGATTGTTTAAATGAAATACAGGAAAGAGTTGAGAAGGATGGTGAAAGACAAACCTAATAAAAACTACAAAAGATAGAAAGTTGTGGAGAGCCATGATCACCCACATCCGGAAGAGCAAAGTATGTAGCAGGAGAATTACCTCTTCAAAAACATTTGCTTTTTTGTAAAAAAAACTCATTAACAGTGTCTGAAGTTTTTTTTTTTATAATCATATTGCCCGAAGCAAAAAAATTTTACTGCCACTGTTTTGCAGGAGGTTACATAGAAGGAAATTTATGAGAAAGAGTGACAGGTTATAGGAGGTGTCAGGAAGAAGGTAAGAGAAGGATGTGAATACTGATAAGAGTGGGGTGGACGGAGAAAAAAAGCATGAAAGAGAGGATGCAGGTTAGTGAGATAGGAGATGACTATTGACTTTACATTTAAATTCTTGAAGATTGTAGCTGTCGGAGAAGCAAGTAAGAGAAGGATGTGAATACTGATAAGAGTGGGGTGGACGGAGAAAAAAAGCATGAAAGAGAGGATGCAGGTTAGTGAGATAGGAGATGACTATTGACTTTACATTTAAATTCTTGAAGATTGTAGTTGTCGGGGAAGCAAGTAAGAGAAGGATGAGAATACTGATAAGAGTGGGGTAGACGGAGAAAGGAGCATGAAAGAGAGGATGCAGGTTAGTGAGATAGGAGATGACTATTGACTTTACATTTAAATTCTTGAAGATTGTAGCTGTCGGAGAAGCAAGTAAGAGAAGGATGAGAATACTGATAAGAGTGGGGTGGACGGAGAAAAAAAAGCATGAAAGAGAGGATGCAGGTTAGTGAGATAGGAGATGACTATTGACTTTACATTTAAATTCTTGAAGATTGTAGTTGTCGGGGAAGCAAGTAAGAGAAGGATGAGAATACTGATAAGAGTGGGGTAGACGGAGAAAGGAGCATGAAAGAGAGGATGCAGGTTAGTGAGATAGGAGATGACTATTGACTTTACATTTAAATTCTTGAAGATTGTAGTTGTCGGGGAAGCAAGTAAGAGAAGGATGAGAATACTGATAAGAGTGGGGTAGACGGAGAAAGGAGCATGAAAGAGAGGATGCAGGTTAGTGAGATAGGAGATGACTATTGACTTTACATTTAAATTCTTGAAGATTGTAGTTGTCGGGGAAGCAAGTAAGAGAAGGATGAGAATACTGATAAGAGTGGGGTAGACGGAGAAAGGAGCATGAAAGAGAGGATGCAGGTTAGTGAGATAGGAGATGACTATTGACTTTACATTTAAATTCTTGAAGATTGTAGTTGTCGGGGAAGCAAGTAAGAGAAGGATGAGAATACTGATAAGAGTGGGGTAGATGGAGAAAGGAGCATGAAAGAGAGGATGCAGGTTAGTGAGATAGGAGATGACTATTGACTTTACATTTAAATTCTTGAAGATTGTAGTTGTCGGGGAAGCAAGTAAGAGAAGGATGAGAATACTGATAAGAGTGGGGTAGACGGAGAAAGGAGCATGAAAGAGAGGATGCAGGTTAGTGAGATAGGAGATGACTATTGACTTTACATTTAAATTCTTGAAGATTGTAGTTGTCGGGGAAGCAAGTAAGAGAAGGATGAGAATACTGATAAGAGTGGGGTAGACGGAGAAAGGAGCATGAAAGAGAGGATGCAGGTTAGTGAGATAGGAGATGACTATTGACTTTACATTTAAATTCTTGAAGATTGTAGTTGTCGGGGAAGCAAGTAAGAGAAGGATGAGAATACTGATAAGAGTGGGGTAGACGGAGAAAGGAGCATGAAAGAGAGGATGCAGGTTAGTGAGATAGGAGATGACTATTGACTTTACATTTAAATTCTTGAAGATTGTAGCTGTCGGAGAAGCAAGTAAGAGAAGGATGAGAATACTGATAAGAGTGGGGTAGACGGAGAAAGGAGCATGAAAGAGAGGATGCAGGTTAGTGAGATAGGAGATGACTATTGACTTTACATTTAAATTCTTGAAGATTGTAGCTGTCGGAGAAGCAAGTAAGAGAAGGATGAGAATACTGATAAGAGTGGGGTAGACGGAGAAAGGAGCATGAAAGAGAGGATGCAGGTTAGTGAGATAGGAGATGACTATTGACTTTACATTTGAATTCTAAAAGATTGTAGTTGTCCGGAAAGCAAGTAAACGGAAAGGAATTCCACAGGTGGGAAGTGTGAGAAAAGAAGCTGAGGGAGTAGAATTTGCATTTACAATTTATTAGTTTACAGTAAAAGGGTGGGACCCAGTTGCTAATCTTGTGGCTCAAGTAAATTCATATATAAGGAATACCAGTGAGCTAAGTTCATCAGAGCAGAAGCCGTAAAAGTATTTATAGAAGAGACACAGGGAAGCAACATTACCCCAATGAGAAAGTGACTGTATCTGAGCTGCCAAGTCAGGATATATCACATTACAGATTCTCCGCTGATTTTGTCAAGAACCCCTAGGTGGATAGCAGGAGCACCCAACCAGATATGGCTGCAGTATTCAATGCATGGCAGATGAGAGATTTGTATATGTGCAGGATTGTTTCAGGCTGAAAAAAAATTTCTGGCCTTACACAGAGAACCAACTTTCTTAGCATCGGATTTAGCTATGGATTCTATATAGTCATTCCACTTGAGGCCTGTTGTGAGAGTTAAGCTGAGGAGGTGCAGTGTTTTACTTTCAGGAAGACTAGCCTGAATCCATGCTAATAGGGGGTAGGAGTGATTGTCTGTCATGGTTATAGATAGCAGCTTCGCTTTGGAAGCATTAAAATTCACAAGCTATTTCTTACCTCAGTCCACCATGGATTGGAGGTTCTTTTCAAGCTTGGCAGCGAGGCTTGCTTTGTCAGCCTCAGCAGATTTTTGATCGATGCGAGTGTAAACCGTAGTGTCATCAGCATCTATGATGTTATGTAAATTTTAAGCAGAAATATTAACAAAAAATATTTAATCAATATTAACCATTGTCAAGGAATTTAAAAATATCATGTTGCTGTTTGTTTATTATGAGACCACTGAAATACCACAATGTATGGATTTGTTGAAGATGAACAACAACCCCAACACACAATATAATAAAACTAGTTGTTTTGTATGCTATTGTAGCTATAGGGGAAAGTTAATTTTATTTGGTTCAGCCTTGTTTTAGACTTAACCGAACTCACTACAACTTACAAGTTTATGCAGAATTATCATCATCAGAATTATCAAAAAGTTGGTTGGCGGCAGAATGGAATGTGTGGAATAGTGTAAGGATAAAATATACATTTTTCATCTTAAAATAGAAATTTATTAAAAGGAAAGAATAACACAAATTAATGTTCAATTAGAAACATTATTAAGAAATTAAGGGTAGAGTTCATGTTCAATGATAAAGTTATGAGTATCAAGATTTGTAGAAAATGTTCTTAGTAGTAATTACTGAAAAAGTATATGCGTATGTATATATGTATGTATTCAGTAGGAATGTCTTTGGATGGAGAAGTAAAAGTAAAATTTTTTTTTTAATCATTTCACCCCAAGCAAAGCATTTCACTGCCACTGTTGCGCCGGGGGATTACATAGAAAAAAGTGATGAGAAAGAGTGGTTAAAGGGTCACGCAGGTGAAAGTGATGAGAAAGAGTGGTTAGATATAGGAATGTCAGAAGGAGGGTGATAGACAGGTAAGGGTACCGAGGATGAGGGTTGTGTAGATGGGAAGAGTGTTTGAGAGAATGGGTGTGAGTTAGTGTGTTAGGAGGTGTCTATTGACCTTATATTTATACTCCTGGAGATTGTATACTTGCTTCTCCAACAGCTACAAAAGGGAATTCCACAGGCGTAAAGTGTGAAAAAAGAAGCTGTTGGAGTAGAAATTGCGTTTACATCTTATCTGTTTCACTGTAAAAGGGTGGGACCTAGTTGCTAATCTAGTATCTCATGCAAATTCATACCTAGGGGGTACCAGTGATCTAAGTTCATCGGAGCAGAAGCCATGAAAGTATTCATAGTAGAGGCACAGGGAAGCTACGTCATGCCAGTGAGAGAGTGACTACAGCTGGTCTGGCAAGTCGGTATCAATCACATTACAGATTCTCCATTGTATTTTGTCAAGAACCCTGAAGAGAATAGCAGGGCCACCTGACCAGATGTGGCAGCAGTATTCAATACACAGGCGGATGGTAGATTTATAAATGTGCAGGATAGATTCAGACAGGAAAAACTTCCGGGCCCTGCATAGAAAACCGATTTCATAGCAGCAGATTTAGCAATGGATTTGATATAGTCATTCCACTTGAGGTCCGCTGAGATTGTGAGACCAAGGAGGCGTAGTGTTTTACTCTCAAGGAGGCAAGCCTGTTCCATGCTAATGGGAGGTAGTTGCGATTGTCTATAACGGTTAATTGATAGCAGCTTTGTTTTGGAAGCATTAAAATTTATGAGCCATTTCCTACCCCAGTCCACTATGGATTGGAGGTCCTTCTCAAGCTCAGCAGTGAGGTTTGCTTTGTCGCCCACACCAGATTTTTGATTGAGGCGAGAGTAAACTGTAGTGTTATTGGCATACATGCCTACTTGGGATCATATGCCATCAAGGAGATCATTAATGTAGATCAGAAAGAGCGTAAAACCTAAGATAGAGCCTTGATGGACACCCGCGTTCGTAAGGTAGTTTTGTGAGGCATGTCCATTTAATAGCATCTTCAAAGTGCAGTTAGAGAGTAATGACTGGATTAGGTCAAGCAAATATCCAGTTAAACCATAGCTCCGCAGTTTGCATAGGAGGCCAGTATGCCAGACTCTGTTGAATGCTTTGGAGATATCCAAGGCAACGGTTCAAGCTTCGCCATTTCGTCAAGAGTCTGGTATATATACTCGGTGATGGTCATCAGCATATCAGTAGTAGATCTGGTGAAGCAGAAACCATACTGTTTGTCCGAGAGGAGCCTGTGGGCTGTGAGATACTGAACCACCTCGGCGTTGATAATGGCTTCAAACACTTTGCCAAAGATCGGAAGAAGGCTGATAGGGTGGTAATTAGTGGGTCCGAGGGTTCTTCAGTATTCTTAAATATAGATTAGAGAAGGAATAAAAAAGAGGACAAATGTCTGGGTCACTTGAAGCTTCTCTCATTACATTATAGCTTGTCGTCTTTGCAGCTTCCATCCCCTGACTGACTCACTGACACTGATTGGGATGGGGAGGAGTCTTTTATTGTCATTAAATTTTTTCCACTGACTCAGGAAGTCCTCAAGTCTTGGAAGTTGCTCCCACTGGTCAAAAATCAATTTAGCACCTACTTGTGAATTCTGGGTTCCACTTTTTCTTTAAGCACATGGTCAATCCTTTTTCCATTTGGGAAAACCATGATTTCAAGGGTCATTGTGAATTTTTGTAAAAGTGAAAAAAAATGTTAATTTTAATTAATTTCTTATCTGCTACACTACTATATGTCTACACTGCTTTTGAAATAGCACTAAACTCTAGTTAGTTTATAAGGCAAACACTTAAGGGCCACGTTTGATGGGGTGCTGAAAATGTATGTCTACAGCAGGTAATGCAAGTAAATGTATAAGTAAAAATATTTAATCAATATTAACCATTGTCCAAAAATTTTTAAATATCAGCTTGCTGTAGTCTTTGATTAAGCCGCTAAAATACCACAATGTATGGATCGGTTCTAACAATTTTAGTATAGAAATTAAAGAAACATGGAATAGGCTACACCAGAGATAGTTTTTCCCAACACTCCAAGTTGCTACAAAACCAAAATATTAAATAATGATTTTTTTCTTGGTTCCTTTCAGTGAGCTTTGTAGCCTGACAAGTTTTCTCTCGGCAGAGAAGATGAAAACTGACAATTTTGATCAATGACTATCAAAAACATTTCAGGACCCAATCTTTGCTTTTCACCTTCTTCATCCTAAAATGTTTCTGTATTTGGATATTTTTTCTCCTTTTTATCCCTCTGTCCTTTCTCAGTGTTTACTCATAAATCCATTTATTCTCAGCATGTCCCACTTTCTATTTATCCTAACGCTGTTCATCTTTGTCCATGCATTTAACAAACTGATTTAATAGATGAGAAGAAAAACAAAACATGGAACAAACTGTAGCAGAGATAGTTTTTCCCAACGCAACAAATTGCTACAAAACCAAAACACTTGAAACTTGAGTCATGTTTTTAAATCGGTTCATCAGATTAACTTTCATATGGATGAAATACCTAAACAACTGCATTCAGCTATTTTCTAAGACCAATGTTTAAATAGGCATTAAGCAAGGGAATCTTGCAGATCTTGTCAAAAACCATAATTCACAAGCAAAGAAGTGTACCAAATGACAGAAACGACATCACTTAAGGACTTTCAACAACAGCAACAATTAAATTGGATATCACTTCTAACTTAAAGAGAAAATGACATAATCAAGAACTTGATGTACCACACTAATTCAATCAAAAAGTTAAGAAGTAAACTTTCATCAACATTGGAATGAACAATAGCAGTTAATGATTGGGAAGTAAATCCTACTAATTATGATAACTGAAATTGAGAAACCTATTTTTCTGAAAAATCGTTTTAAGAGAAAGATTTTATAACTGATAGAGAAAATAACTACATAATGGAGATGTTGACCTTCCACTCTACTTTAAATAAAAGGTTAAGAAGGAAACCCCCATTAATACTGGAAAGAGCAATAGCTGCTATTGGACTTGAGAAATTTTCTTGAAAAATTGTTTTAAAAAATACAGTTTAACTGTAAGAGAAAATACTGGCATCATCAAGATACTGACTTCCCCCCAATACTTCAAACAACACTGGAAAGAAAAGTATCAGTTAATGTTTAGGAAGTAAGTCCCATTGATAATGGAAACTGTGATAACTGGATTTGAGAAATCTTTTTCTGAAAAATTGTTTTAAGAAGATTTCAGAAATCTGAGTAGTAATAGCTCCTCAGTCAGTGAGTATTGGATATTTCTTTATAAGGAAACAGCTGATGTTATCATTATTGTGCGTTTAAACAATCTTTTAAAAAGTAGTAAATTATCTCGAACACTAAACTATTGCTCATAAAACTAATGCATGTATTGCTTGGTCAAGATTCTTTTTCCTTTCAAAAATACAATAAAGTAAATACCTTTTCTCACAGAAGAAACATTACAATTCTTTGTTGGTATTTCCATGGTAAATATTCTAATAAGCAAGATTCATTAGTTCTTTTTCCTTTCAAAAATACAATAAAGTAAATACCTTTTCTCACAGAAGAAACATTACAATTCTTTGTTGGTATTTCCATGGTAAATATGCTAATAAACAAAATTCATTAGTTCCACCAGTTCAGGCCTTCACATATTCAGGGGCAAATCATACTTATTCATTTGTAAGGAGAAACTTCTATCAGGAAAGATTATTCTCATCAACCATTAATTTGTTAAACAGACTCCCGAGAGAATGCTTTCCCTATTGCTAATTTTATCCTCTTCAAGTGTAGGGTTGAAGCCATAAGGGGAATGGTTAATAGTTATTAATTCGGCCTTGTGTCAGACATAACCAAACTCCCTAGAGCTTTCAAGTTTTATGCAGAATTATCATCAGAATTATCAGAAGGTTTTTTTCGTTTTCATCAGAAGGTTGGTAGCCGGTTGGGATGTGTGGATTAGTACAGAATAGTGTCAGAATAAAATATACATTTTTCATTTTAAAATAGAGATTTCTTAAAAGGAAAGAATATCAAGAATTCGCAGAATGTTCAATGTGAAAGTTAAAGGTATCAAGATTTGTAGAAAATATTAGTTTATGCTTACGTACGTATGTATATATTGGTGTTTGTTCAGTAAAAATGTCTTTGAATGGAGAAGAAGAAGTAAAAGGAATCAGCACACAAGAAAGAAAAGACAAATAGAATGAATGTCCTAGTTGACTTGAAGCTTCTCTCATTACATTTTAGCTGTGTCTCTTGCTGCTCCCATCTGAGTGACTGGCACTGGTCTGATCAAAGTTTTTTTATTGTAATTAGATTTTTCGCACTAGATTGCTAAATCTTCTAGGTCATGCAATTCGCTCCCATTGGTCAAAAATCAATTTAACACCTACTTGTGAAATCCGGTTTTGACTTTTTCTTTAAGCACATGGTCAATCCTTTTTCTATTTGGGAAAAACTAGAATTTCACAATTCAGTGTGAATTTTTGTAAAAGTGAAGAAGGTTGATTTTAATTAATTTCTTATCCTCTACACTATCAATCATTTTTTAAGACATATTCTCATCCAGTGGAGCTAAGATTGAAATCTGTTTCTTAATTTTAAGTGAAATTCATATTTATGAATACAAGCTGAGGATTATAGAAATTCCACAAATGTCAAAAATTGCAGATACCTTTGTTTTTCCACTCACACAATTTTCTGTATTTTCTCATTTTTTCTTAAATTCCTATCCCACAGGGTCAATTGTTTTATCGTTATCACTTATTCTTTTCCTTCTTTTCATACAATAACCTCAATCAGTAGCCCACTACCTTGTAGGGCTCTCTAGCTTTCTATTTGCTGAATAACAGTTAAAAAGAAAAATTAATGTTATCATGCGGTATATAAATTGTGCATTAGTGTGGTATTCTGCTAAAATATTTATTCTTTTCTTGCTCAGATTTGAACTTTACATCTTAATGGCAAGCATTTGTTCAATGTGTACCTCACTCCAGATCAGAACAGACTTTGCTTTCAATATCACAACAGACCATCAAGGGAGACAGTCCTGATTCATGTAGCCAAGTTGTACCTGGGTTGCAAGCATGGAGAAAGAACCATATGACGTGTAGTTATATAAAAACCTATACTACCGGCCATAATTATGAGCCCACCCAAGTGTTTTAAAAAATGATATATTTCATACTACTTTTTAGTATTTATTGCCAAGTGAATAATTGTAAATGAAAATAGAATGGTTCTTTTGTTAATACTGCACAATAACATGTGCATCAAATTAATTTATAAATATTTAATAATTACCTATATTGCAGTTTCATCAATGCAGGAATGAAGAAAATTTCGGGTGGTTCAGACAAGTTCATCTTTGCTTCCTTGCCTTGTAAAATTTTGCAAAGTAATAATAACAAAAGAACCAATCTATTTGCATTTTGAATTATTCACTAAAAATAGTATGAAATACATAATTTCTTTTAAAAAACTGGGGTGGCCTAATCATTATGGCTGGTAGTGTACATCAGATAGGAAATGGGCAGTCTCTCAAACACTGCAGACAAGAATGTATTCTCAATGTTTTAGGATGCAGTGCTGCATGCACACACTTGCTGATAGTCATTAACAAATTACAATTGGAAATATAACAACGTTAAATAAGAGAGAATCAAAGAACTCTATCAAATCATAAAAACCAGATCACTTGTGAACTACCAAGAGCAGCAACAGTTAAAATGGATAGCACATGCAAATCAAAGAGAAAACAATGACATAATCAATATGCTGATATTCCACACTATTTAAATAAAAGATTAGGAAAGAAACCCTCATCAATACTGTAAAGAGCGATAACAGCTACTAAACTCATGTTCATAAATAGCCTAGTGAGATTTACTTTCAGGTGGATGAAATATCTAAACAGTCAACTGCATGCAACTATTTTTGAAGATTAATGTTTAAAAATAGCATTAAGCAAGTGAATCCAGCAGATCTTGTTGAAGACCGTCTGTCTTTGAACATTTTGAAGTGATGCTACAGAATTATGAGTACAAAAGTGAGATATAATGTCATGCTAAATAAGAGCAACTAATTCTCAAGTCCTCCATTAAATGGCACAATGATTTTATTACACTCAGGATTCAAGATCAGAGAAAGAATTGCAGGCTGTAAAACCGAGATAGCTGTTGGTGCAAAAAAAAGGAAAAGAAATTAAAGAGAAACCACCAACTGATTTTATTTCCCTACTGAGAGTCACTTTACACTCTAAGAGCTTTTCATCTGACATCAACAAACATATTGACCATTACAACAAAGTCTAGTAGACGGTCAAGATGTACACTGTTTGTTTTACATAACACAATGACATTATCTTCTTACTTTGTTGCTTTTAAAGCAAAACCAAATTAGCCAGTTATATCTTTAATGGCCAGCAATCAATAGAAGAAATCCATTAGTCTTGATTCAATAGGCCACTTCCTTGTCTGACCCATACTGGCCAGCCAACAGGGACTGTATACAAGTTTCAATTGATCATTGGAGATTACTATGCCAAGAGATATCTTCTTGCTTACCTGTTGAATACCTCCAGGGATTTTGCTTCTACCCTGGATCTCTTCAGTAATCTAATTTACCAGTCTCAAAAAAGACCTGTCCTTTACTTCAATTAAAATCATATATATATATGTATGTATATAAAAGAAAAAAGTGCAGGCGTCATGAACATTTTGTTTAAAGTGTTAATTTATTGTTGTTATTATTATTATTAATATTATTTGCTTTTTGTATGATATGTTAAATATCCATCATGGTATTTGTGTCGCTACACACATTTTGAATCTAAAGTTAACTCTCTTCAGGCAAATAAACTTGTGACTTTACAAATCAAGATCTGTTTTCCTGATGCCAAAGTATCGTGTGTATATATAGAGATAAGTGGTGAACAGGTCAGAAAGTTCATATTCTTGCATGTTTGTTGGTTTTGCTTTTTTTTTTACTACACTCACACATTAAGTTTCATGAGTCACCTTTCATTGGTCATAAAATCTTTTTACACTGACATGTAAAATTTGATTTCATTTTTATACTTCAAAATTGTTTTTTAGCGATTTTGATTCAATTCTATTTTACAGATTTTCTAGTTCTTTTTGTTTTTGAAATGCAATTTTTTGCAACAGTTTGTAATTTTTTTTTTTTATCGTGTTCAAATTTAGTGTATGGCTTAGGTTTTTTTATGTTGATTTGTTGAGGGAAGGCTTGTATCATGTTATGTGAAATATATATATATATATATATATATATATATATATCCCACATGACATGATTATCCTATTCCTTATCTTCATATTTGAAAGCCATATCACAGTCTATTATTGGTGTCAGTCAGTTAAGTGCCATATATGATATACACTTGGATAATCATGTCTCTAAAGAGACATGACTGACTAGGTAGAAGATTATCTTGCAGTAGGTTGTCATTACTTTCTGTGGTAGACTGGTTACCAGCCAAGGCTAGAGAACCCAATCTGTCCTGTTATTCAACCCATAACTAAAGGGAAGAGACAGATTCATGCCTTTCCCAAGGGTATCTGCACATAAGTGAATGCAACAAATTCACATGGAATTTGAACTTGGCTCCCCAATTTCATGTTCTGAGTTGATATCCACTGCACCACAACACTCATTCTCATTAAAATACTGACCAGGCTCAATGTTGCTTAACTTTGGTGATCAGATGAGAATCAGTGTATTTGTGCAGTTTACACATTTATATATGCATGCAAACATATAATTCAGTGTGTAAAAGAACTACAATTTTCTCGGCAGCGGTTGGTTAAATAATTATTGTACATTTCATTACAAGACAATTTTGAAATCGCACCTGAGAATATTTCTAACATCTTCCCATGTTTGGTTCATTATACGATATCCAATTAGCTGATTTGTGATCAATCAAACATTTTATTGCAAAGGTAAGTGTTGTGAAATTTTCCTACAAACTCATCTGGAGCCTAGTAAAATTGTATATAAGGTGAAGGAATTCATTATTTCTTCAGTCAAGTTTATTTGCTCCAGGACTCCACGTCACTGGATTCCACTATTCCTCCTGTATATATTCATGGACTTGCACAAAAATATTATAAATCCTAACAGTATGAAGTGGGGGTTAAGCCTAAAAACACTGACTGGTAAAGAGTGACATGTGCTCCAGGTGTCACTGAACAGTTATCATGCAACTGTTAGCATTAGCAGCATAAAGGTGACAAATTTCCTCAAAATTTATGCCTCACCCAGAATGTAACGGCATGAGTGACAGGTGTTACCAAACGTTTATCCTGCATCTGTTTGCACCAAACAAAAAACAACTCTTGGGTCGTGAAACATCAGAACCATGAACAACTGCGGACAGCTGGAAAATGTGAAGCAGAAGATGACGAGATTAAACACAAAAATTTTAGGCATATGTGAAATATGATGGCCAAAAGATGGAGACTTTATCACTGATGACCACAGAATTATACATGCAGGAGAAATGAAAAAGGAGTTGGCGTTATACTGGATAAAAAGACAAGGAAATACATTATGGGATACAGCCAGATATCTGAAAGAATTCTAGTAGTTAAACTGAAAGGGAGGCCTCCCAATATATTGGTAATCATTTATTTACCAACAGCAAAAAGTACAGAAGAAAAAAAATTCTACTCCATGCTCAATTATGCCAAGGAACAGTGCAAACCAAAAATCAAAATTATCATGGGTGATCTGAATGCCTAAGTTGATTAAGGAAGAGAAGGTTGGCAATTTTGGACTAGAACACCACAATGTACATGGTGAGAAATGAGTTCAATGGTGCACAGTGAATGACCAAATAATGACCAGCATCTCGTTCCAAGAGCACCCAAGAATACTATGGACATGGGGAAGTCCAGGAGGAGATATTAAGAACCAAATTGACTATATTACTATCAAAAGAGATTCAGAGATGCAGTACTTCACTACAAAGCCTACCCAAGTGCTGACTCTGGAAGCGACCACATACCAGTTGTATGCAAACTAAGGATAAAACTACAAAGATTGAAGAAACCTAAGAAAAAACTTGAAGCTACAGAAGGATGCTGAGAATATCATGGATTGAGCATGAGAGCAATGATGAGGTCTTGGAAATGATGGCAACAAAAAAGAAATTAATACTGAGCATCAGGAAGAGACAGCTGAAGTTCCTGGGACATGCAATGAGGAAGGAGGGCTTGGAGAATCTGATACTAACAGGCCAGATAGAGGGAAAAAGAGACAAGGGAAAGCAGCGGATAACATATTTGAAGGACCTAATGAGGTGGATGATGGAACGAGGATTGCATGACAAACAGGAGAAGGCGTGCTCAGAGCCACCAGGGATAGGGAAATGTGGAAGGACATGATCGCCTACGTCCTGAAGGGACAAGGCACATAGAAGAAGAACACAGCCTGAAGACTGCAAATGAATGACCTAAACCTGCAGGACATGTATACAGAGAATATCAAAACAAAATACGAAGCACAAATTAGAAATGGAAGCTTAAAATGAGATACATTCTGAGTAGCTCTAGTGACATCAGCAAACAATATCATCCAAAAGGAAAAAGCATGTCAGAAGAATAACGAGTGAATCACTGAAGAAATTCTTGACATGATGCAAAAGAGACAGAAAACAATGCCAAGATAAGGAATGGAATAAAAGAAACTACACAAGAAAATAAAGAGCAAATGCAGACAGGCTAAAGAAAGATGAATTAGCAAAACAAAAATCTGCTCAGCAACAGGATGAATAAAAGCAAAAGATGGTACACTCACATTTAAAAAAGAAAAAGTACTTTATAGATGGGTAAGTATACACAAGAATCAAGATGGACCAAAATAAATAAAAACTGATTAAATATTAAAAACTGAAGTGGAATCTGCTGTAGCTAAATTGAGTAGAAACAAAGCAGCAGGACTAGACAGGATTGTAATGGAGATATTGATGTCCTTAGAAGGCTTTGGCAAAGACAGGCTCACAGAAATAATAAACAAAATCTACAACAGCAGATACATACTGGAGGACTTAAACAGACCAATTTTTATAGCACTACCAAAAAAGTCAGGTTCAAAGGAATGTGAACTCCACCAAACAATCAGTTTAACGAGCCACATAACAAAACTCATCAATCGAATTCTGATAAACAAAACGTGCAGCAGAATCAATCCAGAGATAGGACAAGATCAGTGTGGCTTCATTAAAGATACCAGAATAAGGAATGTAACATTCATGCTCAGAATGCTATCTGAAAGAGCAAAACATGCACAAGGGCCTTCATTTGTGCTTTATAGACTACGCAAAGGTGTTTGACAAAGTACACCATAAAGACTTGTTAGAAATAATCAACAACCTCGACATTCAAAAAAAATGTTATGATAATCAAGAATCTATAATGGCAGCAAACTGCTTGCACACAGATAGGATGTGAATTCAGTAGGGATTTAAAAATAGAAAGGGGTTTAAGACAAGGACGTGTTTTCTCATCTGATCTAATTAAATTATACAGTGAAATAATTCTAAAAGAAATAAAATTCTTGCCAGGATTTGTCAGTGGCAGCCACAATCGCAACAATGTTAGATATGCGGATAACACAGTGCTGATAGCAAACATGGAAAGGAAAATGCAGGACCTACTACAGAAGGTAGCAAAAGAAAGCAAGAAGAAAGGACTGAGCATAAATTTCAAGAAAAACTGAGTGTATGATTATCAACAAAAAGAAGACCCTAAAATACCAATTACAGGTTGGAGAAACTAAAATTAATCAAGCAACGAAATTTAAATACCTGAGAAGTTTTCTGACAGAGGACTGAAAATTCAACATTGTGATCCAAAGATGCATTGGCATAACCAAGGACGCATTTTAAAAGCTAACAACCATAGCACTGAGAAACAGGAAAATTTCATTAGAAACAAAAGAGTGCTGGACTGTTATGTGATATCTGTCCTTCTATATGGAAGTGAATGTTGGATTATCTCATCAAGGATGAAGGAAAGGCTTGAGGCAGCAGAAATGTGGTTTTACAGAAGGATGCTGAGGATACCATGGACTGAGCACATAAGAAGAGAGTGCTGGATTGCTATATGATATTTGTCCTTCTGTATGGCAGTGAACGTTGGATGATATCAAAGATGAAGGAGAGGCTTGAGGCAGCAGAAATGTGGTTTTACAGAAAGATGCTGAGGATACCATGTACTGAGCACCTGAGCAACAATGAGGTGTTGGAGAGGATTCAAACAAGCAGAAAACTCATATTTAACATCAGGAAGAGACAGATGATGTTCCTGGGGCATATAATGAGGAAGGAGGGCCTGGAGAATTTAATACTCACAAGACAGTTAAAAGGAGAGTGAAACAGAGAAAAGCAGCACAAGACATACTTAATAGGCCCGAGGAAATGGATGGCAGAGCGAGGTTTAAGAAATATATAAAGTGGAAAAGTACTGAGAGCAACAAGAGACAGAGCCAAGTGGAAGTCCATGGTTGGCTATGTTCTGAAGGGACACAGCACATAAAAAAGAAGTACTGTATGCTGCTATATGCCTACACTGGTTTTGAAATAGCAATAAGCATGTTTGTTTATGAAGCAAAAACTTAGGGCTGATAATCCATGGTGTACTGAAAATGTATGTGTATGTCTACAGCAGGCAATGCAAGTAAATGTATAAGCATGTTCACAGCAGCAGATGAGTTGACACTGAAATTATGTATCCATTCTTCTACAGACCTACTTTTGATTTCCACTTGTGATTACTTCTTTCAGTTTATCCATTATGTAACTGCAACTTCTACTCTATCAGCTTCTTTTCTCACACTTCTCCCTTCTGTATATTTGCTTCCCCAACAGCTACAATCTCTAAGTATTTAAATGTAAGATCAATTGCCATCTCTTATCTTTCTGACTCACATCCTTTCTGTTATGTTCTTTTCTCCATCCACTCTATGCTCATCAGCTGTCTTCACCAGTATTCTCACCCTTCTGTTACCAATTGTCTCCCTATAACTTGTTCCTCTTTCCCACCATTATTCTCCTATGTAACCCCCTGCACACCAGTGGCAGTAAAACTGCCTTGCTTGGGGTGAAATGATTATTAAAAAAAAGTTTAATTGTAAAATTTGTTTCTTTCTCACCCCTATAGCTCGCACATGTTTTTGCTCTGTGATTAAAAATTAGAATTAAATTTTACATAAGAAAAAATTATATAAATTAGTGGTCCCCACCCTAAATACAATAATATTCAATATGAACTGGAATGACTGACCAATTGTTAAGCCTGCTGGTAGGAAAGATGTTTTATTGTGCTACGCTAGAGAATTCTTCTCACTTTAACGTGTCTTGCACATTTACAAGTTGACTATTTATCAGTGCACTGAATAGACCAGATGTGGTAACAATATTCAATACATCAACAAATGGTCAACTTTTAAAGATGCAAGACGTTTTCGGGTGAGAAGAATCTTTATGTATAAGTGTCAAGGATTGTAACAAACCAAGCACTTCTTTAGTGCGTGCCTTTAAATCAAAATAGACTTTCCACTTAATATCACATCAGGCCATTAAGGAAGACAGATGTAGAGTTGACATTAGTCCTGATTCATGTAATCAAACCAGCTGTACCTGGTTTGCAAGCTTGGAGAAAGAACCATATTATATGTAGTTATATAAACAGCCACCCAAGAGAGGAGATGGGAAGTCTCTTAAACACTGCAGACAAGAATGTAAGCTCAATGTTTGGGATGCAAGGCTACATGGACACACACATGCTGACAATCACTGACAAATTATAAAAGAGAAACATAATGTTAAATAAGAGAGAAGCAAAGATTGGTACAAAATAACAGAAACCATATCACTTGTGGACTACCAACAACAGCAATAACTAAAATGGATAGCACATGCAACTCTAAGAGAAAACAATGACAATCAATATTCTGATATTTCACACTATTCAAATAAAAGATTAGGAAGGAAACCCCTATCAATTGTGGGAAGAGCAATAGCAGCTACTAAACTCATTCATAAGTAGCCTAGTCAGATCTACTTGCATATGAATGAAATATCTGAACAGTTAATTGCTGGCAGTGATTTTAATTGATTAAAGTAAATTTGGGTGATTTTAATTGATTAAACTGAACTTGGTTGATTATAACTGATTAAACTGAACTTGGTTGATTATAACTGATTAAACTGAACTTGGTTGATTATAACTGATTAAACTGAACTTGGTTGATTATAACTGATTAAACTGAACTTGGTTGATTATAACTGATTAAACTGAACTTGGTTGATTATAACTGATTAAACTGAACTTGGTTGATTATAACTGATTAAACTGAACTTGGTTGATTATAACTGATTAAACTGAACTTGGTTGATTATAACTGATTAAACTGAACTTGGTTGATTATAACTGATTAAACTGAACTTGGTTGATTATAACTGATCAAACTGAACTTGGGGGATTTCAATTGATCAAACTGAACTTGGGGGATTTCAATTGATTAAACTGAACTTGGGGGATTTCAATTGATTAAACTGAACTTGGGGGATTTCAATTGATTAAACTGAACTTGGGGGATTTCAATTGATTAAACTGAACTTGGGGGATTTCAATTGATTAAACTGAACTTGGGGGATTTTAATTGATTAAACTGAACTTGGGGGATTTTAATTGATTAAACTGAACTTGGGGGATTTTAATTGATTAAACTGAACTTGGGGGATTTTAATTGATTAAACTGAACTTGGGGGATTTTAATTGATTAAACTGAACTTGGGGGATTTTAATTGATTAAACTGAACTTGGGGGATTTTAATTGATTAAACTGAACTTGGGGGATTTTAATTGATTAAACTGAACTTGAGGGATTTTAATTGATGTACGCAAGGATGTTCCTGAATCCTTACCCTGTTGAACAAAGAAAACCACTGTCTTAATACAGACAACAAGCCAAGAAAAAGTATATATGCTGCTCCTTTAAATTTCTTCCCCATCAAGTAACTAAATCTTCTTTCGCAAAGAGTAATGTGCACTCTTCTTTCATGAGATAAAGCTCACTATATCATAACATCAAGATGAAAAAATAGTTTAATTGCTTGAAATAATAAGTAGAAATTTTGAATAGATTTATATTAGTTTAAGTCATAAGTAATTTCAATATTAGGAAAGCAATTTCAATATTAATTGTATCATCCTAGCTGCCCTCAAATCTATAACAGGTGATAAAAAGTGGTTGTATATGACAAGGTTCAATGTAGTAAATTGACAAGAATAAATCTCCATATCCATCTTCGGAATGTGAGCTTCATTGAAGAAATAAGGTTTCGTGCATATGACGCAATCATCATGGTATTATTCATTTAGAGTTCTTAAAGTACAATGAAACAAGAAATACATTATTTACACTAATCAGATTTTTGTCCTCATTGAAGTCATGGCTCTTTGCATCAAGCTAGTGGATATAAGCATTGACTTGTTCCAGTGACTTGGCCCAAAGAGTTGTGAGTTCAATACCTGGCTACAGCAGAATAAGGAATAAAGTTGATCAACAGCAACAGAAAGTATTGATGACTAAACCTAATAATATGAATGAATACCAAATTAATAAAAATGGTAATGCTATTATTAGTTTCCCTACAAGGAAACATTTGATGTTCGCTGACCAATTACTACTTTCAGTTAAAATTTATAAAATCTTAACTAATTTAATGATGGAGTTTTCTTCTGAAATTTTTTATTTTACATAATGTGATACATTAACATTTTTATGTCATTATTTTCTCTTCAACTTGCATGTGCTATCCGTTTTAGTTGTTGCTGCTGTTGGTAGTTTACAAGTGATGTGGTTTCTCTTATTTGATACAGTTCTTTACTTGTGATTGTGCAGCACCAGTTCACAATGTTCAATGAAGGATGGACTTTGACAAGATCTACAGAATTCACTTGTTTAATGCCATTTTTAAACATTGGTTTCAGAAAATGATTGCATGCAGTTGACTGTTTAGATATTTCATCCACCTAAAAGTAGATTTGACAAGAACATTTTAAGAACATTTCATGTTTAAAAACATCAGTTTAGTAGATGTGATTGCTCTTTCCAGTAATGATGGTGGTGGTGGTGGGGGAGTTCCTTCCTAACCTTTTGTTTAAAGTAGAGTGGAACGTCAAAATTTTCATTATGTCATTGTTTTCTCTTCCAGTTTTTAAAATCTTTCTCTTAAAACAATTTTTCAGGAAAATAAGTTTCTCAAGTGCAGTAGCTGTTATTGCTCTTTCCAATATTAATGGGGCTTTCCTTCTTAACCATTTATTTAAACTAGTGTGAAGGGCCAACATCTTGATTGTCATTATTTTCTTTACCAGTTATAAAATCTTTCTCTTAAAGCAATTTTTCAGGAAAATACGTTTTTCAAATCCAATTTTCATTATTGATGGGACTTACTTCCTAATCATTAACTGTTATTGCTCTTTCCAGTATTGTTGGGGGTTTCATTCTTAACCTTTTGTTTGAAGTAGTGTGGAACATCAACATCTTCATGATATCATTGTTTTCTCTTTAAGTTAAAAGTGATATCCAATTCAATTGTTGCTGTTATTGAAAATCCTTAAGTGATGTCGTTTCTGTCATTTGGTACACTTCTTTGCTTGTGAATTATGGTTTTTGACAAGATCTGCAAGATTCCCTTGCTTAATGCCAATTTAAACATTGGTCTTAGAAAATAGCTGAATGCAGTTCTTTAGGTATTTCATCCATATGAAAGTTTCAAGTGTTTTGGTTTTGTAGCAATTTGTTGTGTTGGGAAAAACTATCTCTGTATCAGTTTGTTCCAAGTTTTGTTTTTCTTCTCATCTATTAAATCAGTTTGTTAAATGCATGGACAAAGATGAACAGCTTTAGGATAAATAGAAAGTGGGACATGCTGAGAATAAATGGATTTATGAGTAAACACTGAGAAAGGACAGAGGGATAAAAAGGAGAAAAAATATCCAAATACAGAAACATTTTAGGATGAAGAAGGTGAAAAGCAAAGATTGGGTCCTGAAATGTTTTTGATAGTCATTGATTAAAATTGTCAGTTTTCATCTTCTCTGCTGAGAGAAAACTTGTCAGGCTACAAAAACTCACTGAAAGGAACCAAGAAAAAAATCATTATTTAATATTTTGGTTTTGTAGCAACTTGGAGTGTTGGGAAAAACTATCTCTAGTGTAGCCTATTCCATGTTTCTTTAATTTCTATACTAAAATTGTTAGAACCGATCCATACATTGTGGTATTTTAGCAGCTTAATCAAAGACTACAGCAAGCTGATATTTAAAAATTTTTGGACAATGGTTAATATTGATTAAATATTTTTACTTATACATTTACTTGCATTACCTGCTGTAGACATACATTTTCAGCACCCCATCAAATGTGGCCCTTAAGTGTTTGCCTTATAAACTAACTAGAGTTTAGTGCTATTTCAAAAACAGTGTAGACATATAGTAGTGCAGCAGATAAGAAATTAATTAAAATTAACCTTTTTCTTCACTTTTACAAAAATTCACAATGATGCTTGAAAACATGGTTTTCCCAAATAGAAAAAGGATTGACCATCTTCTGTGCTTAGAGAAAAGTTGTCAGTAAAAGAGCCACCCCACCACAAAAAGAAAAAAAATAATTCTGTAAAGACAAGCAAAATCAAGAAGAGTTTGAGAGTTAACAACTACCATGGCTGACAGCTAAGGTGCTATCTACAATTGTCTTAAATGTATTGTTCCAGAAATAGCTGCTCTGAAGCTAGCAAAATTCACAGGTTATATGATAGCTTCACAGTTTGTCAGTGGGGGGGAAGAGAGAGCGTGAGAAAATCATCCAGATGTAAAATAGTGAAATGTCTTCATTTCATGTATATTTTCATTCATCAAGTCAATGAAGAAAAAGGGTACAAATGGGTGGGGGGGGGTCACATCAATCAACACCAATAAGATAGTCATCAGAAGATATAATTGATGCAGTTAAAAGAAGAAAAGGAAAAAGATACATAAATGTTTGACATACTAACAAGATTAACCGATATTGCTTAACAGATGATAAGGGTTTCAAGTTCTGTCTTAGTCTTATTTCTGGAGGCATTGAGCACAAAGTTTTTGCAAAGATAGGTGTCTGTGTATTATTTTTATATTTTCTTTCCATTCTTTTGTCTATTTTCTACTAGCAGTATAGCCCGGCATTGCTTGGGTATAATGAAAGCTTTAAAACTAATCCATAGTCCTGGAGCTCAGACTCAGCCTAAAGAATATTTGTGTGATGTTTGGTGAGAATCGGATAAAAATTGTGGATTTGTATAAAGGACATACAGACAAACAGACACACACAAACATCTTGCCTTTTATATATATATTATCGATTTTCTGCACTATTTTAAGAACTGCAACCTTGAAACTTCTGAATATCGTTTCTTATGTCTTTGTCTATGAGTGTATCAAATTTAATCAAAATTGGACCACTTCTTCTATAACCCAATTTTTTCGATTATCGATTTTCAATAATTATCTGGAGTACCACGACACAAAACCTAGCTAAGAACACTGGCAGACACTTATAGTACAACTGTGTAAATTTTCAAGAAAATCGGTTCAGCCATTTCAGAGTCTATAGGTAACAGATACAGACACACACACAGAGACAAAGTTCCATTTATAAATAAGTTTAGATAGATATATTTTTCTTTCGTTTTCTTTTTCCTTTGATAGGCTTAGTCTTAATGGTGGTGTTCTTTGATTTTTTTACCACTAATTTAGTTTGCTTTGACATTAAGACCAGGTGGTTTAATCACAGATTTACCTTTAAAATAGAAAAATTAAAAAACAATACAAAATTGGCTAGCCACGTCTGGAAATTGAAATCAAAATATGGAAAAGACCCAGACATAATGTGGAGTATTGTAAAAACAGCCAAGCCTTAGAACAGCAGAAAAATATTTAGACTGTGCCAAGAAGAAAAATTAGAAATTGCAATATTCCCAAATAAAGATGAACCGTTAAATGAAAGAACGGAAATTATGACTAAATGCATCCACACTAAGAAATACCTCTTAGGTTCATACAACCATGGATGAAAACGCCATAATCCGTTTTAATTTAAAAATTGTGCATTCATAAATCCCCTGCCACATGAACATTCAAATAAAACACTGTTAAAAGAGCATTCTTAAAAGGAAAAACGGTAAACGGTAAAATCAGTGATGGGAAAGGGGGAATGAATTGCTAGTGACTTAATCACAGCAAGGCCCAGCAAACACACTCACTGTTTACACAGTGAGGGTTTGCAAGACCTGATGTAAACAGACTCTAGCACCTTCAAATTGAAAAGTGAATGTGAATTGGCCAATGCAGAAAACCAATTTATATTAAACTCCATGGCACACTTTTTAAAAGATGTTCACAAATTGAGGAACAATATGTATGGACAACTTCATTTTCTTGTCAGGTATGGTTCCTGATTTTCAGTGGAACATGCTGTTTGATTTTACTGCCAAGCCGTTGAGTGCTTCTATGTATGTAACTGGCAGCACAGCCACAAGTATATTTGTAAATTACAGAATTTATTTGATGAGGGGGCAGAAGGCCCTTATAATTTGAAACTAAAACAATTCTAGTATCAAACGCAACACAGATCTCGGCAGAAAAATAACATTTCTGCATGCCAGAAGAAATTTGCCTAGTTAGGTTTTCACCCTTCATTTAGTAATAACTACTGGTTTAATCTTTCTGAAGTCAGTGATCTTGTTACAAATCACTGAGTTGACAAGAGTGGGTGGATATTACAGAAAGTTCTCTTTATAAAATTAATTTCACTATCAAGGAACTCTTCAGAATCCCCTATGCGTTAAAGTTTTTGTGAGGTTTATTTAGTGCTGTTTAGAACAAAAAGAGTCTGAACCCATGTACAAACCCCAAAAAAGTAGACTTTCTATACACAAAAGATATTGGTGTGTGATACACCAATACATCAAGGAAAGCAGAGTTTGAGATTAATCTCATTCTCAATAGCAAACCTTAAAGAAGGAGAGATATTTTTAAGGAGGGAGAAAATTGATCAGCTTCAGCTTCATCCTTAAATAAGCTAAATGTATGATCAACATAGTGATGATACAGAGAGGGAAAAAATGGATCATTAAGTAATTTCTCTTTATAAAACCCAACAGAAATATTAGCCAATGCAGGACTCAAATGGGAGCCCATGGCTACACCATCAATCAGATGGTTCATCATATTATCAAAACTAAATTCAACAAATAAAGTGGCAAACTTCATTAATTCCACAAAAATTGCTTCAGAAACATTTAGAGGAGAAAAAGAACCGCGATAAAGAAAATCACTGCAAATATTAATTGTTTCCATGAGGGAAACACAACTAAATAAGAAGCATAAATCATAGGGGCACATAAACTTGCACAAAGAAGCACAACCTTTGATAACCTCAACAAAAGAAAATGAATCCTTTATGGTTAATGAGCTGTAGTGCTTCAAAACAGGTTTTAGCAATTTAGCAAGCCATATGGCGACCTTATGCGGTGAAGACCCTATTGTCGATAACATGGATTTTAACGGTACCCTTTCCTTATGTATTTTTGAAAGACTATAAAGGCGGGGTCTGATTGAGCCAGAAAATCTAATTTTATCAGAAATTTCAGGAGAAAGAATCCTGCTTTTAACCAAATTGAAGTAGATAGATCTATCTATCGCCCGGTTCACACTCCACCCACGTTTATTGAACAGGTTAAGAGGCTCATCCCTTGTTCCCTGTTTAGGATGTGGTTTCCGGCTTTCTCTTTTCTAATCTTTTCACTATTACATAGCCCCCTGCACATCAGTGGCATTACCACCTTGCTCTGGGTGATACGATTAAAAAAAAAAAAAAAAAAAACTTAGTCTTTTCTGAAATTTTATTTCTATTGAAGGGTTTGCATCATATTTTCAATATTTTATAAATGTTGATGTATCATTTAAAACTGATAACATCTTATTAACATAGTCAGTGTAATCCATTAAGAATACACCAGCCCCTTTATCAGGTCTAGAAATCACTAAATGATGTTTTTTTTTTTAAAAAAGATTTGATAATACGCCCGTGCTTAATTCTCCAACTCAGAAGTAACAACAGAAGTAATAGAAAACAAGTGAGCCTAATTATTAACCCTTAACTGGGGGGAAAAGCAATAGATTAATACCTTTCCCGAGGGTATTTGGGTGTAAGAATGCAAATACACTTAACACAAAAAGAAATTGGAAACAAGTTTTAAACGATAATTTTTTTTTTATAATCATATTGCCCCAAGTAAGGCAGTTTACTGCCACTGTTGTGCAGGGGGTTACATAGGAGGAAAGTTATAAGAAAGAGTGACAGGTTATAGGGGGTGTCAGGAAGTGGTTAAGGGAAGGATGAGAATACTGATGTGATTGAAGTGGGCGGAGAAAGGAGCATGAGACGAAGGATGCTAGTTAGTGAGATAGATGACTATTGACTTTACATTTAAATTATTGGAGATTGTAGTACTGTAGTAATTAAATTAGAAGAAAAACACAGTATGTCTGAACAACCAGTTTATTCTTATTATTTAATATCATAAAAATAAAAATCTTTTAGTGAAATATATGTACAACATGGAGATTTTAATAGATAATATTGTATAACTTCTAAAGAAATTATTTATATAGGGATGTATTGATTTAATAGACATGACACATATCTGACCAATAAGAACTAACCCGTAATCACAACATATCAGTTTACTGCCTCTTCGCTTTTTTTCATTTTTCTCAAGGTCTTTGAAGAAACTTTAATACAATGAAACATGTTAAATTGAGATACATTTTCTATTTGTTCTTTTTTTCTATCATCTTCTTGGATTCTGATTAATATATTCAACCCAGAGAGATGTTTGTACTTTTAGGTTGTACTCTACCCAAAGCCCAGAGAGATGTTTGTACTTTTAGGTTGTACTCTACCCAAAGCCCAGAGAGATGTTTGTACTTTTAGGTTGTACTCTACCCAAAGCCCAGAGAGATGTTTTTACTTTTAGGTTGTACTCTACCCAAAGCCCACAGAGATGTTTGTACTTTTAGGTTGTACTCTACCCAAAGCCCACAGAGATGTTTGTACTTTTAGGTTGTACTCTACCCAAAGCCCACAGAGATGTTTGTACTTTTAGGTTGTACTCTACCCAAAGCCCACAGAGATGTTTGTACTCTACCCAAAGTTATAATTTATTCAGTTTTCAGCTTCAAAAATGGGGTCATATTTTTTTCGAATCATATGAGACACAAGAACAAAACTTTATCTATATACCTTATATGGTGATGTATAAGATGACATTTTAACCTTAAAACATCATCTCCAAAATAAGGAATCATCTTATGAAAGGTGAACCTTAAATCCTGTGGGTTAGGATAAGAGTTTTGACAGTTTGCTCAACTGTGTCTTGGTAACTATTATTATAAAATTGCACATTGCGGCAGTTAATTAAAATATCTCCACTACCGTTTTTTCACTAAAACTTGAGAGAAAAGAAAATACATGCTTACTGAATTTAATTAGTAAATTCAATACATAAACTCTAAGAGTCAGGAACTAACCAATGTCTATATCCACTGGGCCATGTGTCCTTAGGTTGTAAGATCAATACCAGACTACAGCAGTGGTGAACAAGTAACTTGCAAGGTTAGAGGAAGATAACTCATGACTTCCAATCGTGGAATTACTACTACACAAGGAGCGAGAATGATATACCCCAGTGATTGTAATAAAGGGTTTCGTTCAAAATTCCTAGCACCTGAAGAAGGCCAGTGCATATAACGGCCGAAACATAGTACAAATGGCAACAAAGATGAGGACAATAGTCTGAATAATGTATATACTGCAAATACTACCTCATCTAAGAAATATAGACAAATATTGTTCTCATCTTGTTTGATATAAATGTTATTATAGATACACTGTTTTAATCAAGTACCCTCAGGTCATTCTCAGGTGTTTACTGATTTTGCAGATATGGATAGTTGATTATTGTAATATATCCTGTGATATCAATTATTGTTTGTTCTCACTGGATTGGTATGTTATTACCAGATCTAAGGATTGAACTCATGACTACTAGATGACAGTAACTAATGTATAACCAACTGTTATAGTCACTATTCTAAAACAGATAATCCATATCAGCCAAATCAATGGATACCTGATGATGACCTAAGGGTACTTGGTCTAAATGTTGTGTCTATAATAATATCTATTAGTTATAGTTCAAAATAATACCAAGATCTTTCTTTTTTGTTTTTGCTTTACTTTTTCTATTGTTTTTTACACATCTTTTTCTCATTTGCACTGTTTATATTTGGAATATTGTCTTCATTATATCTTCTTTTTCTATGTGCCTTGTCCTTTCAGGATGTAGGAGATCATGGCCTTCCACGTTTCCCTATCCCTGGTGTCTCTCAGCATGCTTTCTCCTGTAACATCTCACAGCCCCCGTTCTGTCATCAACTTGCTCAGGTCCTTCAAATATGTTATCCGCTGCTTTCCCCTGTCTCTTTTCCCCCTCTATCTGGCCTGTTAATATCAGGTTCTCTAAGCCCTCCTTCCTCATTGCATGTCCCAGGAACTTTAGTTGTCTCTTCCTGATGCTCAATATTAATTTCCATTGTTTCCAATGCTCGGTTCATGATATCCGCAGCATCCTTCTGTAGAACAACATTTCAGCTGCTTCAAGTTCTCCCTTCACCTTTGTTGATATTGTCCAACATTCACTGCCATATTGAAAAGCCAACATAACATAGCAATCCAGTACTCGCTTCTTTGTGTCTAGTGAAAGTTTCCTGTGTCTTAATACTTTACTCAGCTTCTAGAAAGCGGTTTTCACTATGCCAATTTGCCTTTGGATCTCAGTGCAGCACTTTCCATCTTCAGTTAGAACACTTCCTAGATATTTAAATTTTCATACCTGCTTGATTTTAACATCCCCCACCTGTATTTGGCACTTTGGGCTGCTTTTTTTGCTGATGACCATATATTCGGTTTTCTTGCAGTTTATTTGTAGTCCCTTCTTGTTACTCTCTTCAGCTATCTTCTGCAGGAAATTCTGCAGTTTCCTTTCCATGTCTGCAATCAACACTGTGTCATCTGCGTATCTTATGTTGTTCAGATTGTGGCCTACGATGACATATCCTGGTATAGCATCTAGAGTCCTCAAAATATTCTCACTGTACAAGTTAAATAGATCCAGTGAAAATACACATCCCTGTCTTATGCCCCTTTCTATCTTCATTATATACCATGCAAATTTCCAAATACAGATGGAATGGAATGGGTACTGACCATTTAAACATTCTAAACCACATCCCAAATGAATCAACTAATAGAAGTTAATGCTTTCCTCCGTTTCCTGCCAATTTAGTAATGACGAGCAGTATAGCCCAGTGTTGCTCGGGTGTAATGAAAGCTTTAAAACTAATCCATGGTTCTGGAGCTCAGACCCTTTGGACGTTGGCACGAAAGACGAAAAAGCAATAGTTGTTTCCAGTTAAAGCGAAACCGTAGACTGAAAAAAAAAATGAATGGATGTAAGTCAAATTTTGATTTCCTGATATTGATATCAAATTTTCTTCACTATTGTAAGAACTGCAACCTTGAAACTTCTGAATATCGTTTCTTATGCCTTTGTCTATGAGTGTATCAAATTTGATTAAAACCGGACCACTCCTTCTATAACCCGATTTTTTGATTATTGATTTTTGATATTTATCGGGGGTATCTCGACACAAAACCTAGCCAAGAACACTCGCAGATGCTTCTAGTACAACTGTGTAAATTTTCAAGAAAATCAGTTCAGCCATTTCGGAGTCTATAGGTAATGCACACACACACACACAAAGTTCTATTTATAAATAAGTTTAGATTAGATAGATGAGGGGAGTGATGCTGATGACATAAGTATTTAAGTTCGAGATAAGAATGATCTTGAACTGAAAATCAACATTTATCAAGTGTTCTAAGAAACAGGATTCAACATAAACCTTTCCTAGAACAGTAACTGTGATCTAGAATTGGAATTAAAACAGTGATGACATAGACTATGAATCGATCTTAAAAATTCAGAATACGTAACCAGTAAATATTAAACACTTCAGATACCACAGCGTATAGATCAGTTATAATAAATTTAGTACAAAATAAAATGCAATTGAACACAGAATAGGCAGTTCCAAGGGTAATTTTTCCCAACTTGCTACAAAACCAAAATCTTCTTAAATAGTCTTAGATTATATGGATGTTATAAATAGTGACAAACCCATTTAGAAATATCAACACTTTTAGCTGTATATGACTACTTTTGAAGATCTTTGATTAAAAAAGGCTTTGAGCGAGTAGTGCATGACTGGTGCTACACAATCACAACCTCAGTACAGTAACCACATCCCTTGATGACTACCAACAGCAGCAACAATTAAAATGGATAGCACATTTAACTTAAAGAAAAAATAATGATATAATTATGATGCTGATCTTCCACACAACTTCAAATAAAAATTAGGAAGGAAACCCTCATCAGCACTGGAAAAACAAATAACATCTATTGGACTTGAAAAATTTTTTTCCTGAAAAATTTGTTTTAAAAAAAAAAGATTTTATAAGTCTTATCTGAAAGCAGTACTGGCTTCTCAGTCAATGAATATCAAATGTTTCTTTGTAGAAAAATGGCTAATATTATTAGGCATTGCAATACCCTCAAGTCGTGTGAATATATTTCCTGTGTTTCTTGAGATTTGATAGTTAGGGAGGTGGAAGTAATGGATGCCTTTGGAGACTGTTAATTGTAATGTCTCTTATTTTACTAACCAGTGTGCGGGCAAATAAATTTTCAGCATCTCGTGATGCTAAATATGGCACTGAGAAACCTTAACCTGACACTCACTGATATATGAAGACAATATCCAAGAAACACAAGACATACTTATAGGCACACCTTTATTAAACTACAAAAATATTTGATAAATGTTTATTAAAACTGAAAGTGCTCAAAAGACATTCAACAATATATAATCAACCTGTGAACAAGTCATGAAAATTTTCTGAATCAAAGAAAAAATGGCAAAGTTTAACAAATGTTCCATAAAAATTAGTCTGTCGTAAAGAGGGTTTATCTTTTGACACCACAATTACTATATATGCCTTTAATAATTTTTTGTTAAAAAACTATTTTTATTATTGTTGTATACCTACCTATACATGGTAATGGGATGTTCCTTATCCTCTTAAATATATGGACACTATTGGAGAAAATGGTAGAGAATGATTATAATGACCAGCAGTTCAGTGGCACTGTATCTAGTTCACAAAGCATGTGAGTTTTGTACTTGTTGATATACTGTTATTCCCAACCACCATTTTATTGATGTCTTATGCAGTAAGCTTTTATGGTTACTGTTAATTGTTTACATTGTTTGGACTGCTGTCTTCATCTTCGTTGCCATATTTATCATGATTCAACCATTGTATTTTCCAACCTTCCTTGTGTGATTGGAATTTTAAACTGAACACTGATCACTGGGGTAGATTGTTTTTGTTCCAGAAGTCATGCCACTTTTGATGTCTTAGTTATTTCTATTTAACACAAGTCTCTAAGTTTTTTTTTTGTTCACCATTGCTGTAGCCAGGTATTGAACTCTAAACTTTGGGTCAAGTCAACACTTTTATCCACTGGGCCATGTGTCCTTGAGGAGTAAGAGTTAAATAGAGATAACTAAGACATCCAGAAGTAGCATGAATCATGAAACGAGAACAATCTACCTCAGTAATGAAAACAAAGGGCTCAGTTCAAAATTCCAATCACCTGAATACGGTTGGAGTGCACAATGACAAAAGCATCATAAATAAGCCAACCGTCTGAACAATATAAATAATTACAATACCTCATCTCAGAAACATAGACGGCTATTTTAATAAATAAATTAAGACTAGATTTATACATTATTTTAAGAATTAACATAAACATTAAATATTATTTATTAGATTACTTATTTACAAGAATAATTCATAAAAAATATGTGAAGCAACAATAATGCAATATTTATTATTTAACATATTTTAAAAAATAACTATGAAAACAATTTTTTTTTTATTTATAAATTTATGAAAGAGTCTCAACTATAGAAGGAAAAAGTTAAATTAACAAATGTCAATGATTAACTGTAATTTATAATGTCCAGAAAAGCATTTTTTTAACATTTATAATCCCAGCTTAAACTTTTGTAGTCAAGTTTCATGTGTTAGGGTTAGGGTTCAGTCAGTTAAGTGCCATGCGCGATACACGCTTTGGCCGATCATGTCTCGAAAGAGACACAACTGACTGGGCAGAAGATTATCCCGCAGTAGGTTGCCATTACTTTCTGCGGTAGACTGGTTGCCGACCAAGGCTATAGAACCCAATCTGTACTATTATTTAACCCATAATTGGAGGGAAGAAACGGATTAATACCTTTCCCAAGGGTATTTGCGCATAAGTGAATGCAAGGAATTCAACTGGAATTCGAACTCGGTTCCCCGATTTCTCATTCCGAGCCGATATCCAAAATTTCATACTCGAATTCACCCCAAGCAAGGCAATAAAAACACTAAGACAGAAGGAATTACTGGGTGTAGAAGAATTAGAAAACAGAAACATTAGTAAGGAGCAAAAACAATAGAAGAGTGAGCAGGAAGAGATCAGGTAACAACTGACATTGCATTGAAATTTTTGACTGGAAAACATTAAGCCAGAAGTTTGTTTTGTTTTTTTAATCATATCACCCCAAGCAATGTGGTAACGCCACTGATGTGCAGGGGGCTATGTAAGAGTGAAAAGATTGGAAAAGAGAAAACCGGAAACCACATCCTAAACAGGGAACAAGAGATGAGCCTCTACACCTGTTCAATAGACGTGGGTGGAGTGTGACCCGGGCGATAGTTTAGTCTATCTACTCCAATTAAAGTCTATCTACTCCAATTAAAGTCTATCTACTCCAATTAAAGTCTATCTACTCCAATTCTAAAATGAAAAGTGTAAGAAAAGCATCTATGAGCATAGAACTTATGATTACATCTTGCCAACTCAAGTGTAAATTACCAAAACCCCCACTACCAGTCTAGTATTTTGATTAAATTCATAAATTCTAGGTACCCTATCTAAGAGCTCAACTGAACAATTACCATGAAATTAATTATAGAAAAGGTGCTGGGAAACAACTTTGCAACAATAGGAAAGCAGCTGAAATCAAGACAACAGGTCAGATATTGATGATTCTTTTTTGTATTTTATCAAGAATCTCTAAATATATAGCAGGATCAGTGAGCTAAGTGCCATACATAATACACGCTTTGGGCAATCATGTCTCGAAAGAGACATCAAGATATGACTGACTGAGCAGAAGATTATCCCACCACAGTAGGTTGCCATTGCTTTCTGCAGTAGACTGGTTGCCAGCCAAAGCTATAGAACCCACTCTGTCCTATTATTTCACCTTAGAAAAGAGACGAATTAACACCTTTCCCAAAAGTATTTGTGCATAAGTGAATGCAAGGAATACAAACTTGGCTCTCCGATTTGTTGTTCTGAGCTGATGTCCACTGTACCACAACGCACATTTGGAGCTGGAAACAACTTTGCAACAATGGGAAAGTGGCTGAAGTCAAGACAACAGGTCAGATATTGATGATTCTTTTTTTGGATTTTATCAAGAATCTCTAAATATACAGCAGGATTACCAAACTATAAAAAGTAGCAATATTCTAAGCATGTGTGAATAGTGTTGTGTCGGGAAAATACGATACAAACAAATAAGTGGTTAGTGCGAGTGGTAAAGACTAAGGAACACATGATTAAACCAACAATAAAGTTTATTGTACTAGAGGTACAAATATTAAGAGTCCACACAATAGTCACTATGTACAAAAAATGGAGCGTAAAGTACTTCTGCCCATTCCTGGTCATCTTCCAGTCATCAGCTCACACGTAATCTACTGCATGATGTATTTATAATGGGTGACAGTCCACTACTGGGGAAGACAGGTTCTTCCATTACAACAGTAAGATATATTCACTGTAAAAGGGTGGGACCTAGTTTCTAATCTAGTAGCTCGTGTAAATTCATACCTAGGGGGCACCAGTGATCTAAGTTCATTGGAGCAGAAGAATATTTAAGAACAGGAAACTTTATCTTTCTTTAAAAAATTGTAGAAATATGAGTGTTGAAATCATGTGACAACTCAAAAAATGAGGTGAAGCACTTAATCTGATGCGACTAATATTAGTTATAATTCATTTGATTCGTCCCTTCAAAATGTGAGAAATCGTGATTTTCTTATCTTCTGTTGATCAGAGTTATTTTATTCTTTAGGATTCGCTTTTCATCTTTATAGATCTTTTTCCTCTATCCATTTGCACAAACTCACTAATTTAATGTCCTGTGAGTGTTATATTCTCAAAGCTTACTTTCCTCATTTTCATCCCAAAATATCAGCTGTTTCTGTTTAATTCAGGGCAATATGGTCTTTTTAACTGCTATTCTTATTAAAACACATTTGTTTTGAATACAAGGTTCTCAACATTTTTTGGTAGGATGACATCAAATGTTTTACATAGTTTTTTATTTGTTTTTTGGTAGAATGATAACTCAAATTCTAGAAAGAGATTCACATTACATAAAGATATTAAAGTTAGACATATAAGGTGTGTGTATAAGTTTACATAGCACTCCCTTTTTTTGTTAAAAAAAATGTAATTATCTGTTCTTGTTAAAAAAAAAATACTGGAAACATTTGCACACACCTAATATAATGCAACTTGGGAATTTTCCATGACTGAAATGATTTTAGAAGCTTCTCAGCTTTTGAAAGAGATTTGAGTGAAACAAAAGTTGATATAAAATAATTTTAGTTCAGTCTTTTAAATGGCTTTTTTCATTCATTTTGGGCTTCTGGCCATATCATGTTGAATACACCAGTTCTCGCTCGATCACCAAAGTTAAGCAATGTTGAGCTTGGTCAGTACTTAGATGGGTGATCGCTTGGGAATACCAGGTGCTGTAAGCGTTTAGTGACAGATGTGCTTGCTTATGGCCATATCACATTGAATACACCAGTTCTCGCTCGATCACTGAAGTTAAGCAATGTCGAGCCTGGTCAATACTTAGATGGGTGACAATTTGGGAATACCAGGTGCTGTAAGCGTTTAGTGACAGATGTGCTTGCTTATGGCCATATCACATTGAATACACTGGTTCTCGCTCGATCACCAAAGTTAAGCAACGTTGAGCCTGGTCAGTACGTAGATGGGTGACAGCTTGGGAATACCAGGTGCTGTAAGTGTTTAGTGATGGATGTGCATTGTGGTGCAGTGGATATCGGCTCGGAAAAAGAAATCGGTGAACTGAGTTCGAATTCCAGTTGAATACTCTGCATTCACTTAAGCACTGGTACCTTGAGAAAGGTATTAATCCATCCCTTCCCTCCAGTTATGGATTAAATAACAGGATAGGACTTGGGGACCCTGCCCTTAGAAAAAAAATCCTAATGAATCTTGGTACTTAAAAAGAAAAAAGTATTACTAGACACAAAACTTATAAAAAAACAACAATAAATTGTTGAAAGGAAAAGTATTACCAGCAATAAAAATTTAGTTGGCAATAAATGACCCGCAGAGGTTGATATGCCATGAAAACAAAACACCCAACCAACAATCATTCATTCATTTTGCTTTCTTGTATATGGATGGCACCATTGGCATCACTAGAGAATGGTTAGATTCCAGTAAAATCAAAAAATGAGTTGCTTGGTGGTAAAGAAGCAGTCTTTCTTGATCTTTTGGGAGAGTTTATTGGTAATTTGATCCAGTATGGTGCAGTGGATATCGGCTCGAAACGAGAAACCGGTGAGCCGAGTTTGAATTCCAGTTGAATTCATTGCATTCACTTACGTCTCTTCCTTCCAGTTATGGGTTAAATAACAGGACAGATTGGGTTCTATAGCCTTGGCTGGCAACCAGTCTACCGCAGGAAGCAATGGCAACCTACTGCAGGATAATCTTCTGTCCCGTCAGTCATGCCTCTTTCGAGACATGATCGCCCAAGCGTGTTTCACGTATGGCACTTAACTGACTGATCCAGATAAAGTTTACTGGCACTGTTGAGTTCATGTATAGAGGCCATCAGGTTGAAGAACTAGTCAGATCAGTTTCCTTCATGGAAATATGTCTTGAGGATTTCTCAGATCTAAACAAAACATCCAATCAGGCATTGCCGCTTTTTTTACTTATTAGAATTTACCTATAAACTATGAATCAGTGAGTAAAAATTAGTCTCAAGTTTATAAGTAAACATTGACCATGTTCATGCTTATATCTATTGATAAACACTGGCCGTGTTTATATTCAGGTCTATAGATAAACATACATGCTAATATCTGGGTCTATTGATAAACATTTGCCATATTTATACTCGGATCTATTGACAAACATTGGCCATATATATATATATATATATATATATATATACTCAGATCTATTGATAAACATTTGCCATGTTTGTATTCGGGTCTATTGATAATCATTGCCCATGTTTATGCTCGGGTCTACTGATAAACACTTAGCTAAACATTAGCCACATTTATACTCAGGTCTATTAATAAAACCTGCCAGCATTTATACTCAGGTCTGTACTCAGGTTTATTGATAATCATTGCCCATGTTTATGCTCGGGTCTATTGATAAACACTGGCCATGTTTATACTCAGGTTTATTGGTAAACATTGGCCATGTTTATACTCAACACTATTGATAAACATTGCCCATATTTATACTCAGGTCTATTGATAAACACTGGCTGTGTTTATACTCGGGTCTATTAATAAACATTGACCATGTTTATACTTAACTTTTCAGTATGAAATAGTGTTTTCAACCGATTTTAATGGAATTTCTTTTCAGTACTGATTTACGAAACATTTATTTTTAAGATGTAATATTTTTTTAATAAAATTCCCATCAGATATTAAATTATATTGAATCCTTGTTTTCTTCAAACACATAGAAAATTTATTCACATATTTAATAACATTGTTCTTCTCCATGACACTGGAGCCATAGCTGTTTGGTCTTCCTCCATGATTCTACGTAACTTTTTGGCCCTCATTCTCCAAAAGGTTGCCGACTCCTGCTCTAGACTATACAGTAACACAAACTGTCTTAATGTGAGGTGCTCATGAGTGAATTCATAGAATCCAAAAAGTTGAATGAAAAGCTTAATCTTTGCACCTTGTCAGTTGTCTTCAATAAAAAGTGTGTGTGTGTGTGTGTGTACACACATGCACACTGTATATTTCTATTTATAGAGTGTTCTTTAAATAAAATGAGGTAAGAAAATACAACAAATTTTCATAAATGTATACTATACCTGTAGTAAAAGTCAACAGCTTATTAATGATATAAGAATAATATTATTGGAAATGAGGTTAGTTACTGTATCCTTAGACATTTAAAATAAACAAAATAACAAAACAGATTCCATATCATGTTTTCCCTACACACATTCCCTAAAAGAGAAACCATTGTTTTGTCTATGTTTTATCATGTGATCTCTTGCAAATAATGATTCTTCTCCATTTCCTGGATCTAAACAGTTACAAACAGCTTGGTGTACTGATTGCCATTAACTTATACTTCATTGACAAATGCAAAATAACAATAATAACAGTATGATAATGCACAATAATAGTACATTCCATTGCTGTGAATGCAATCAAAAGACGATATTTACAGTTTCTCAGCTGAGCTTGCACAGATACAAGTTGACTTCATCAATATGAAATTATTCTTTGAATAGGCAATATATTATGGAGTTATACCAGGCATATTTATGGTGGAAATAGTTTTATTATTTATATTATCAGTTTATTTGATAATGTGAATCTTTTCATTTACATTAGTGGTTATCGGACTGAGGCCAAAATTCAGCTACAAACAAATTTCACTTAAAATTTATGGTTCCTTTTAAGAACTGTAGTATTCGATGACCTCCAATTTTTAAAGGTGATTTTGAGGATTTAAACACCATCTTATCTGCGGATATATATATATATATATATATATATATATATATATATATATATATATACACACTACACACATACATCTATATATATATATATATATACATACACACACACACATCTCTCTCTATATATATATATATATATACATACACACACATCTATCTACATATATATACACACACACACACACATCTATCTACATATATATACACACACATCTATCTATATATATATACACACACACATCTATCTATATATACACACACACACATCTATCTATATATACACACACACATACATCTATATATATATATACACACACATCTATATATATATATATATACACACACATCTATATATATATATATATACACACACATCTATATATATATATATACACACACACATCTATATATATATATATATACACACACATCTATATATATATATATATACACACACATCTATATATATATATATACACACACATCTATATATATATATATATATATATATATATATACACACACATCTATATATATATATATATATATATTTAGTATATAGAGACAGCAAGTAATTTTCTAAACATATGCTATTAAATATAAGAGACAATGAATGTCTATTATGTTTAATCATGAGCCGTTCTAAACGTCGTATTTTTGCTTTAATTTCAGTTAAAAATACAGACAAAAATTCTCCAACATTTGGATAATTATTTATTGGTTTTCTTCTAAGCTTTCGGCTCACATGAGCCATCTTCAGAGAGGTAGTTTAAACTGAAATATTATAAAATCCACCATCACCGACGATTTTATTTTGTGTTGACATAAAACTCCGCTTGGCAACGGCAATAGTTACCAAAAATAATAACCGCAGTTCTTAAGTTTGCGATGCAGTTTTCTGACGTCACACCGCGGGATAGCGTGAAATGACAACAAAACCATCTAGTCAAATGCAATGTAATATGTTATTTCCTGTTTTAAAGTTGATTTTA
>JBBBDQ010000352.1:782500-805000 GCA_037127315.1 Ascarosepion bandense | reverse complement strand
AATAAAACCATTCTTGAAGTTCCCGAGAAAGATGCCATTATAAGAACTAAAGAAAACTTGAAAAAAACAAAAACAAGAGCAACAACTCATCCCAATAAAACCAAAACAAAGCGACCCCAATGCGAGTGGTTTCAAAATGAAGGATCAATTTACTATTGTTTTATGAGAAACTGAGCTCCCACTAAAATTCTTTAAATATTGAAATTTTTTCAAATTTTTTTTTTATGATCGGAAACTCTATGTAATAACTGATAAGACTACACTGAAAAAAGTACAAAAAAAAAAAAAAAAAAATGAAAAACAACAAATTTTAAGGTGGTGGTAGTCTCCTTCAGATCTGCCCTAAATTTTTTTATTACACTCTTAGATTGGATGCCTTTCTAATACCGCATGATTGTGGTACAGTGGATATCGGCTCGGAATAAGAAACCGGGGAACCGAGTTCGAATTCCAGTTGAATCCATTGTATTCACTTACGCGCAAATACCCTTGGGAAAGGTATTAATCCATCTCTTCCTCCCAGTTAAGGGTTAAATATCAGGACGGATTGGGTTCTATAGCCTTGGTCGGCAACCAGTCTACCGCAGAAAGCAATGGCAACCTACTGCAGGATAATCTTCTGCCCAGTCAGTCATGTCTCGAAAGAGACATGATCGCCAAAGCATGTATCACGTATGGCACTTAACTGACTGACTGATTGATTATAACTTATTGCATAAACATATATCTCCCCCTCCAGGACAAGAAAATAACAGTCCGAGTCGATGCGAACAGGTAACATGTCATCTATCATATACACATTAAATGAAATTGGTACAATTAGGACTAAAATATACTTCTACTATTATTTTGTATGTATGACCTTTTACACTTTGCAAATGGGACTGGATTTAGTAAACACTGACTTCACAATAGGGATGGTCATTGAAGTGTCTCAGCAATAAGTATTAATATTTTCTAAATCTTTATATCTATCCCCTCTCTCTCTCTCTCATAACATATTTCTTACCTATCCCTTCTCTCTGTCAATACTTTATACCTACCCCCTCTTTCTCTCTGCACTTTATACCTATCCTCTCTTTCTCTCTGGACACTTTACACCAATCCCCCCCACTCTCTCTCTCAATACTTTATACCTATCCCCTCTCTCTCTCAATATTTTATACCTATCTCCTCTCTCTGAACACTGTATACCTATCCCCCTCTCTCTCAACACTCTATATCTATCCACCCTTTCTGTTAACACTATACCTATCCCCCTCTCTCCTTCAGCACTCTATACCTATCCTCCTCTCTCCCTCAGCACTGTATACCTATCCCCCTCTCTGTCAACACTCTATACCTATCCTCCTCTCTCCCTCAGCACTGTATACCTATCCCCCTCTCTGTCAACACTCTATACCTATCCCCCTTTCTGTCAACACTCTATACCTATCCCCCTCTCTCCCTCAGCACTGTATACCTATCCCCCTCTCTGTCAACACTCTATACCTATCCTCCTCTCTCCCTCAGCACTGTATACCTATCCCCCTCTCTGTCAACACTCTATACCTATCCCCCTCTCTGTCAACACTCTATACCTATCCCCCTTTCTGTCAACACCCTATACCTATCCCCCTCTCTCCCTCAGCACTGTATACCTATCCCCCTCTCTGTCAACACTCTATACCTATCCCCCTCTCTCCCTCAGCACTCTATACCTATCCTCCTCTCTCCCTCAGCACTGTATACCTATCCCTCTCTCTGTCAACACTCTATACCTATCCCCCTCTCTCCCTCAGCACTCTATACCTATCCCCCTCCCCCTCTGTCAACACTCTATACCTATCCCCCTCTCTCCCTCAGCACTCTATACCTATCCCCCTCTCTGTCAACACTCTATACCTATCCTCCTCTCTCCCTCAGCACTCTATACCTATCCCCCTCTCTCCCTCAGCACTCTATACCTATCCCCCTCTCTCCCTCAACACTCTATACCTATCCCCCTCTCTCCCTCAGCACTCTATACCTATCCCCCTCTCTGTCAACACTCTATACCTATCCCCCTCTCTCCCTCAACTCTATATCCTATCCCCCTCTCTCCCTCAGCACTGTATGCCTATCCCCCTCTCTCTCTACACTTTATACTTATCCCATCTCTCTAACACTTTATACCTATCCCCTCTCTTTCTTTCTCTCCACGCTTTATATCCTCTCTCTCTCTTAATATGATTATTGTTTTCTATTCTCACTCTTTCAAACTACTTTATATTTCTGTTTTTCCCTTCCCTTTTTCCTTTTAGTATTTCCTGATATTTTCTTTCTTCATATTGTTTAATAATCCCATACATATAAATTTACATTTAATATGCATAAAATTGCCCTATTAAGGGAATAATTATAGAAATTATTAGTTGTCAACAGCTGTAAAACTTACAAACTTTCAACTAAAGTTATGATAACAAATCCTTCACAACAGGAGTTTCAAACTCAAGGACACAAAATGGCCATCTCATGCTTAGTGACAAGTGAAACAGGCTTATCACCAGGGTATTATTATCAATCATGTCCCCACCTACTTCACTGAAACTGAATCACTTCACTGGATTCCAGAATAGTATCCCACTGGCAGAAGTATATTTTTTCACACTAGTTTCTTATTCAAAGACATAGGGATGATAGACTAAACTATTGCCCGGTTCACACTCCACCCACGTCTATTGAACAGGTGTAGAGGCTCATCCCTTGTTTCCTGTTTAGGATGCGGTTTCCGGTTTTCTCTTTTCTAATCTTCTCACTCTTATATAGCCTCCTGCACATCAGTGGCGTTACCACCTTGCTTGGGGTGATATGATTAAAAAAAAAAAAAATGTAGCAAGAATATTTTATGGTGGAGATTGAAACTTGCCTTGTCAGAAATAAAATGAGTAAGAGTCATGATATCGAACAGCTATAGTTTTAATCTATACTAGCAGTATAGCCCGGCGTTGCTCGGGTGTAATGAAAGCTTTAAAACTAATCCATGGTCCTGGAGCTCAGACACTTTGGACGTTGGCACGAAAGATTAAAAAGCAATAGTTGTTTCCAGTTAAAGCGAAACCATAGACTGAAAGAAAAATGAATGGATGTAAATCAAATTTTGGTTTCCTCGTATCAATATCAAATTTTCTGCACTATTGTAAGAACTACAACATTGAAACTTCTGAATATTGTTTCTTATGTCTTTGTCTATGAGTATCAAATTTGGTTAAAATCAGACCACTCCTTCTATAACCTGATTTTTTTGATTATCAATTTTCGATATTTATCGGGGATACCTCAACACAAAACCTAGCTAAGAACACTCGCAAACGCTTATAGAACAACTGTGTAAATTTTCAAGAAAATTGGTTCAGCCGTTTCGGAGTCTATAGGTAATGGACAGACACACACACACAGACAAAGTTCCATTTTTAAATAAGTTTAGATACCTGACTGGCTTTTTTTTATTAATCAAAGTGAATGTGCATATGGTGTCAAGTTGAGTAAGTGAGTACAAATATGACCAAAGGTATATTCATTCACTGAATTCAGACTTTTAAATAATGTTAAATTATAAAATTGAAATGAACTTCATTTGACCCCCAAATGGCAAAATTAACCTTCTCTCCTCTTAAAACACCAGTATGTTGTTAATTCAATGTTTCCTTTTTTTTCATTGGCCAAGTGAGTGTGCCTGTATGGAAAGGGCAAGAAATAAATTTATTAAAGTTATTAAAATTTGAGGAAAATATTGGTCACAAAGATAGTTCTCTGTAGACTGCAGAATGATAGACTGTGGGCTTTGTGTTTAAGACCCCTATTTTACAGGTTAGGTTAAAGTTCACTGCTCACTAACTGTTGCCGTATCTGGTCAAGTGCTCCTGCTATCCATCGAGGAGTCCTTGACAAAATCTAACAGAGAATCTGTAATGTGATTGATCTGAACTTGGCAGCTCGGATACAGTCACTTTCTCACCGGCGCAATGTGGCTTCCCTGTGTCTCTTCTACAAATACTTTCAGAGCTTTTGCTCCAATGAACTTAGTGCCCATATATATGAATTTACACGAGCCACAAGATTAGCAATTAGGTCCCACCCTTTTACTGTGAAACCAATAAAATGTAAACACAAATTCTACTCCAGCAGCTTCTTTTCTCGCGCTTCCCATCTGTGGAATTCCTTTCTGTTTACTCGCTTCCCCAAGAGCTACAATCTCCAATAATTTAAATATGAAATCAATAGTCATCTCCTATCTCACTAACTTGCATCCTCTCTCTCATGCTCCTTTCTCTGTCCACTCTCATCAGTATTCTTTTCTTTCTTTTACCCACTTTCTGACACCCCTTATAACCTGTCACTCTTTCTTATAACTTTCCTCCTATGCATCCCCTTGCACAACAATGGCAGTAAAATGCCTTACTTGGGGCAATATGATTATATAAAAAAACAAAACCCGTATTCTTGCTTTCCTGATGGCTACGACCTCCAGAAATTTAAAAGCAAAGTTAATACTCACCTACTAACCACTGGACTCTAGCTCTCTCCCCTCCCCTGTATAATCTTCACGTTCTCTCCACCCATGTGTCTGTCATTGCACCTGCTTTCTCAGCTTTCTATTGTTCCTTTCTAACTAGCTTGCACTCCTCACTCTTTTCTAATTAATCTTTCTACATTTATGTAACCCCCTGCACATCAGTGGCGTTTCCGCCTTGCTCGGGGTGAAATGATTAAAAAAAACAAAAACAAAAAAAAACAAAACTAGGCTTTATTTTATTCTAAACTGTTATGTAATATTGGTCCCCTATATGAAAATGAATGTTAAGCTATCTTCTCACAGATGAAGGTGAGACTTGAAGCAACAGAAACAAAGAAAAGAGTAGTGAACTGTTATGTAGTATCAGTTCTCCTATATGGCAGTGAATGTTGAGCCATCTCCTCGGAGATCAAGATACTTAAAGCAATGGAAATGGATTCTACAGAAGGATGCTGAAAATACTATGGACTGAATAAGAATATTTTAAGGAAAATAAAAACAAAAAGGCTACTTCTATTTAAAATCAGAAAGATGCAGTTGATTTTCTAAGAAAATAAAAGGGTTCTGACCAACACTGTTTCATTTTCAGTTCACTTATCCAGTTTACAATCCTTTCCAGTCATTCGAAAAAAGAAGAAAGTTTTATCCCTTGTTTCCTACTAAAAATGCCAAAAAGGTAGGGTTTTAAGGTATTTTTTTTTAATGTTCGGTTATAGTGAGAAGGTTGATTTAGTTAGATTTTAATGAGAATTTTTTGTTTTTATTCTTTTTTATTTTAGTTTTCCTTTAAAAATGTGTTATTGCAATAATCTTTTCTTCAAAAATGTATTGTTGGTAATATTTTTCCTTCAAAAATATATATTTTTCTATAAAAGTCTATTTTTTTTGTAAATATTTCCATAAAAGTATTTTTATACTTTCATGGTGTTTTGACCCCAGTTTAGGGGTTAACTATTTGCCCATAGCTGGAATCCTTACAACAGCTATTAAGAGGTGGTTCCATGCTCCTATCAAGCAGACCCTTACTATTATGATGTGAATTGAATTTCTACCAAGTATGCTTTTATCTGTGGCCTTGTGCCGAACTAAGCCAGACCTAATAGAAACCTATACACTGTTTAGCGTGTAACTTGATATGGTTATCGAATTAGTCTAGCAGACCATTACAGCTGCATAGCGAGATTTAGCCTCAGTAAGTGTTATAAAGACTTACTGTTACAATGTTGTTATTTCCATATTCCACATGTTTTCTTACAACTGTTGGTGAGGTGGAGAAGTTTGAAGAATCAAAAACAAAAGACAAAAAAGGAAAGTATGTATTTTGCTCAAAAAATGTAGGCAACAACAATGGCAGAAACCGCCACACCCCTTTAACATCCATCCTCACTATCCACTAACAAGAAAAAAAAAAAAAAGAAAGAAAGAAAAAAAACAAAGAAAACTACCTAAATTCCCATTAATAATAAAATGCTCATTCCTTTTCCCCCTCATAACTGAATCATGTTTCATGTCAAATCGAGGGGGACTTCAATATTTCAATCATGGCAGCCATGCCAGTCAGGTGACCAATAAACTTCAAGCAAAAATGTATTTTGGATTTATCAGCCATAAATAATCATATAGATAAAAAAAACTGTAATCCATTATAATAATGATATAATATCATCAAGAAAAATTGGGAGAGAAAGAGATTATAAAGAGAAACTGGAATGCAGTCAATATACTGCTTCTTTATTTTTTGTATTATATTCTTGCTTTCTCTAAAAATACAAGATAAAAATGAAGTTAGCATAAAATTGATATAATTTAAAAAAAGTTGTTTAATCATTTCATTCCAAACAAGGCAATAAAGCCACTAAGATTCTAAGCATTACAACATGTAAAAGAATGAGAAAAAACATTATTAAGCAGAGAGAGCAATAAAAGAACAGTAATCAAGACAGAAGATAACAATTGACTTTACATTTAAATTTTTGAAGATCAAAGTCGACTGCATAAGTAAGCAGCCAAATGAGAGCTCCACATGTGAGAAAAAAAATCTATTAGCATAGAATTTACTGTTATATCTTGCCATTTCAAGTGTAAAAGGAAGAGATCTAGCTGTGTTGTGGAGTTATTTTTGCAATGGAGGTTAGTATTTGTGCTAAAGTCAGTCCTAATAGGTTTGATGTACAAAACATTAGGAACTTGATATAATATGTATTACACAGTGTAATCTTGCTAGGTTGCTGACTACTTTCGTATTTGACTAACTGTTGACTACTATCGTCCAACATCGACTGACCCCCGTTCCTCTTACTACTCCTACTTAAATTAGGTGGGAGAGTCTATTCACAATAGAACAGGTGTGTTTCACCATAACAAGCTGCCAAGTGCTTAAATTTATAAACAATCACTGAAAATATTCATAGGTAAACTATGTTACAGCAGTAGGAAAGTGACTGAAGCTAAGACTAATAATTTTACAGATTTTTCTTCTTGTTCTTTGTATTGATATATGATAGACTTATAAAGGTGGAAGATAAAGTCTGGTGATAAAATCTGTCTAACATGACACAATGAATCGACTTTGCAAGCAGCAAACCTAGCAACTCATTCAATATAATCATTCCACTTCATCTTAGCAGATTTTGAGTTTTGTTTAACGGCGTATCAACCTCCGTGGATTATTTAATACAAAAAAGGTGGGGTTTTAAGGCATTCTTTTTTAATGTTTGGTCATAGCAAGAAGGTTGATTTAGTCAGATTTTAATAAAAATTTTTTGTTTTTATTCTTTTTCATTTTAAAAAATTGAAAATGTCTTCTAGTTTTGTATTCAAAATGTTTTGCTGAGAATAATTTTTTTTCTTCGAAATTGTGCTATGGTAATAATTTTTCTTCAAAAATTTATTGTTGGTAATATTTTTCCTTCAAAAATGTATATTTTTCCATAAAAGTCTATTTTTATGTATATATTTCTATAAAAGTGTATTTTTATACTTTCATAGTGTTTTGACCCCAGTTTAGGGGTTAACTATTTGCCCATAGCTGGGACTCTAACAGGTGCTACCACTCCGGGTCAGGGTAAACGTGGGAACTACAGTAATTAATTGATTGTTCCATGCTCCTCACAACTTCCTAATCAGAGGCCTTGCTGCCATATGCAGTTTACCGTCATGCCAAGGACCTCATCTTAGCAGACAAATGTTTTGCAAGTTACTATTCTTGAAATTAGCATCAGAAACCTTTTGTGACTTAGATGCATTACTGCTTTAATTGGGGTAAAATGATAAAAAAAATAACACCTAATAAAAAGGAAGATTGCATCAAATCATAACCAAAAATAATGATTGTGTAGCATCGGGTACTACTGTGGACCAAATTGTTGCATTCTGTGTTGTCTCTGGACCTCCATGCTTCAGCATAAAATACTATCAATAAAATGGACCATTTCTTTTTTCTCATTCATTTTATTAGGAGTGAGCAGTGGCAGCTTTGATTCTAACAGGCAGTAGAAGGAGTGATGCTGAAGAAGCACTTGTCGCACATTGACTGTGTCCCTCCATTGATGGTCTTAACCAGTCACTAACCTAGGTGTGGAAAGTGTACTAACACTCCAGAATTCTTCATTGAATTTGTATAATTATGGACTTGTTTCTAAAACCTAGACAAATGCAATCAATTATTGTCTGAATGCCACACACCCATGAAGCACTCCAGCCAGTCACTGACCATTCTGGCCCTGGCCTTCACATTTTGTAACAAAATCTAAGTGGAAGAAAAAAACCATTGTTAGATTTTATGTACTTTACTCCTGCCAAGGAAGGATATAGGTTTGATTCAAAAAATGAATTTTCTTCATTAAGATTTCTCAATATGAACCACTCCAGCATGTACATGACTCCTTGTTCTATTCTCTTCCTTTCAGTCAGTTAAGTGCCATATGTGATACACGCTTTGGTGATCATGTCTCGAAAGAGACATGACTGACTGGGCAGAAGATTATCCCGCAGTAGGTTGCCATTGCTTTCTGTGGTAGACTGGTTGCCAACCAAGGCTATAGAACCCAATCTGTCCTGCTATTTAACCCATAACTGGAAGGAAGAGACAGATTAATACCTTTCCCAAGGGTATCTGCACATAAGTGAATACAATGGATTCAACTGGAATTCGAACTCGGCTCCCCGGTTTCTCGTTCCGAGCCGATATCCACTGTACCACAATGCACATCCTAGGCTTAAAATGAACTACTACTGTTATATTTGGGCACAAGCTGCCTAGTTCACAGTTTCCAGCCTTAATAAGTGTCCAGAAATGTCTTCATATCCATATGGGTGAAATCATTTTCCCCCCTCTAACCTCTCTCTGAAAGACAACATATAGTATGCCTCTCACTCCTCTATCATTGCTACAATTCTACTCCAGCAGCTTCTTTTCTTGAACATCCCACCTGTGGAACTCTCTTCCATATTCTTGCTTTCCTGATGGTGACAACCGCCAGTAATTTGAATGCAATGTCAATATCCATCTCTTCACTACTTGACTCCAGTTCATTCTACATCACCCAATCTTTTCCTTTCTCTCTACCTTTGCAACTGTCATCACACCTGTATTCCCATCCTTCTCTTGCTCTCTTCTCTGACACCCCCTCTAGCTGGTTCGCCTTTCTCTTTACTCTCCTCCTATCTAATCTTTTACTCTTATGTAGCCCCCTTCGCATCAGTCTTTCTACATCACCCTGTATATCTTTTCCTTTCTCTCTACCTTTACAACTGTCATCACACCTGTATTCCCATCCTTCTCTTGCTCTCTTCTCTGACACCCCCTCTAGCTGGTTCGCCTTTCTCTTTACTCTCCTCCTATCTAATCTTTTACTCTTATGTAGCCCCCTTCGCATCAGTCTTTCTACATCACCCTGTATATCTTTTCCTTTCTCTCTACCTTTACAACTGTCATCACACCTGTATTCCCATCCTTCTCTTGCTCTCTTCTCTGACACCCCCTCTAGCTGGTTCATCTTTCTCTTTACTCTCCTCCTATCTAATCTTTTACTCTTATGTAGCCCCCTTCGCATCAGTCTTTCTACATCACCCTGTATATCTTTTCCTTTCTCTCTACCTTTACAACTGTCATCACACCTGTATTCCCATCCTTCTCTTGCTCCCTTCTCTGACACCCCCTCTAGCTGGTTCGTCTTTCTCTTTACTCTCCTCCTATCTAAGGTTTTTCTCTTATGTAGCCCCCTGTGCATATGTTTTTTTCTTATGTAACCCCGCTGTGGAACTCTCTTCCATATTCTTACTTTCCTGACAGCTACAACCTCCAGGAATTTGAAAGCAATGTCAATACCCATCTCTTAACCACCCAACTCTAATTCTTTCTATATCACCCTGTATATTTTTCATTTCTCTCTATCTTTGCAACTGTCATCACACCTGTATTCCCATCCTTTTCCTGCTCCCTTCTCTGATACCTCCTATAACTGGTTTGTGTTTCTCCTTACTCTCCCTCTATCTAATGTTTTTCTCTTATGTAGCCTCCTGTGCATCAGTGGTATTACCACCTTGCTTGGTGTGAAATGATTAAAAGAAACATGGAAAATGCTCAGACAAATTACAGTCCTTATTTCTATCAGTTTTACCATTGTAGCAAATGACCCTCATGCTCTCCATATACCACTTGTGAGATATACAATCTACTCAAACACCTTCTTTCCAGGAACCATTGCTCTGTAGAACTGACTCCCAAGGTGATGTTTTCCTGATCATTACACTTTTAAAGTTTAGAGTTAACTCATCTGTCAACATAATCTTTGGCTCTTATCTTGTAATCCTTTATCTCCTCAAGTTGGCCCCCCCCCAAATCTTGCACAGGTTGAACGTCACTGTAAAAAAAATATTCAGGCAAGTAGACTAAAATAGTATTTAAAAAAAAATAAATGTCTACTTAAAATTGGATGCCTACTAAAAATAATGTTTAAAATGATAAAATATGCCAGAATAATAAATAATAGAACTATATATATATATATATATATATATATATATAAATAAAACTATAAAAAAAGCACTCTAAACTGAAATTTGTTTTTTTTTTATAATCATATCACCCCAAGCAAGCCATTTTACTACCACTATTTTGCAGGCTGCTACATAGAAGGAAAGTTATGAGAAAGAGTGACAGGTTATAGAAGGTGTCAGGAAGTTGGTAAGAGAAGGATGAGAATACTGATGAGAGTAGAGTGGACAGAGAAAGGAGCATGAAAGAGAGGATTCAGGTTAATGAGATAGGAGACGACTATTGACTTTACATTTAAATTCTTGGATATTGTAGCTGTCGAGGAAACAAGTAAATGGAAAGGGAATTCCACAGGCAGGAAATACGAGAAAAGAAGCTGCTGGAGTAGAATTTGCGTTTACATCTTATTGGTTTCACAGTAAAAGGATGGGACCTAGTTGCTAATTTTGTGGATCGAGCAAATTCATATATAGGGGGCACCAGTGAGCTAAGTTCATTGGAGCGAAAGTCGTGAATTCACGGGAGCAGAAGCCATGAAAATATTTGTAGAAGAGACTATAAAAATAGTATAATCATACTGAAAGGTCCCTTTAAGTAAAAACAAAAAATAAAATGTTTTCTTTCTTTCTTTTTTGTTTTTAAAAAATGCAGTGATACAGAGAAAGCTAAAGCCAATAATCTTGTAACAATAATGGATACATTGCACCAGAAATAAAACAGTTTAGATAGCAACTCTATTAACTGACACTTTCCTGGTAAGACTGAAAAAAAGAAAACTTGTATTCCCTAAACATATCACCTATATTTTCAAATTTAAAAAACTGAATTACATTCTGATTAGTTAAATTAAACACACACATAAATTTCTTTATCTTACTCCATCCTTATAAACTCTTTAAATAACAGGCATATTGTTTTATGCGTTTCAATTGTAAAACATTTATACAACAATAAATCAACATTGCCTGATGACAAGGTAAAATCTTGAAACCTAGAAATTTCTGTGTCGCAATGTAACTTCATTTTAAATAAAAAAACAAATTTAATTATAATTGTATTTTTCTCTACAATATATGATGCATTGAGCACTTTTTTAAAAAAAAAAGTAAATGCCAAAGAACTCAGAATTTTAAAACTGTTGGTTCTCTTCACCTGGATATATATATATATATATATATCTGTAAATTCAGATAAATAAATATCTGCTCTGTAAATTAAATTAAAATAAATTAATTTACATTGAGTTCTCTATTAGATCAGTTTTAATATTTTAACAATATTACTAAAATCCTCTTGAATTATTTACCAATCCTATCCCGGGTTTGCACCACATATATATATAAAAAGAAAAATTGTTGATGGAGTCAACGAACAACTTGCCAAATCCTAAAACTTTTACCCAGTTGCAGTCTTGAATAAAAATGACAACACTGAAAAAAAACTAAAGGCAAATCTATCTACTCAATAAAGTGTTTGAAGCCTAGATTGCCTAGTCCAAGCAAAAACAGGTCCTGAGCATGACGGTAAACTGCATCTGGCAGAAAGGCCTCTAATTTGGAGGTTGTGAGGAGCATGAAACCACCTTGTAATTGCTGTTGTTCTCAGGTCCAACCTGACCTAGAGTAGTAGCACTTGTTAGGGTCCCAGCTATGGTCAAATCACTAACCTCCAAAACTGGGGTCAAAACACTATGAAGGTATTAAAATACACTTTTATAGAAATATATACATAAAAATAGACTTTTATTGAAAAATATATATTTTTGAAGGAAAAATATTACCAACAATACATTTTTGAAGAAAAAATTGTTACCATAACACATTTTTGAATATTGAAAAAAAAAATTTTTCAGCAAAACATTTTTGAATACAAAATTAGAAGATATTTTCAGTTTTCTAAAATAGAAAATATAAGAACAAAAAATTTCATTAAAATCTGATAAAATCAACCTTCTCACTATAATTGAACATTACCAAAAATACCTTAAAACCTCACCTTTTTGGCATTAAATAACCCAGAGAGGTTGATATACTGTTGAACAAAACTCAAACTCAAAACCCAAACAAAACACTTAGCAATGTTAAGTCTTATAAAAGGATGCCTTTGGTGATAACTAGAGTTTCACGCTCACATGATCTTCAGACAACTTGAATATATATATATATATATGTGTGTGTGTGGGTGTGGGTGTTGCACTCTTATAACTGCAAAAAAAAGAAAGATGGAAATCTCTTAAGCTTAACATTGTTTGATTCAAGGGCAAATTTATGGAGGAATATGTTCTTGTGGCAATCTTCCAAGTAAAGAAAGCATGCTTCTCTAGAAAATCTGGATTCAAAATGTGGATTGCTAGTGAATTATTAAATATGAAGATACAATGAGATGGCTTATGTTTTATTGATTCAGTCTTGAATACATAACCGAACTCCCTACAGTTGACTTAAATTGTTTTCATCATCAGATAGTTATTTTCATTGTAATCATCAAAAGGTTGGAGAGTGGTGGTTGGAATTTTGGATGTGTGTAGAATAGTGGAAGAATAAAAATATAAATTTTTCATGTAAAATAGAAATTTATTAATGGAAAAGAATAACAGGAATTGTAGAAGTTAATGTTCAATGAGAAACAAGTAATGAGTTAAGGGTATCAAGAGTTGTAGAAATGTTCGTAGTAGTAATTTGTTGGAAAGACTTTATATATATGCATGTCAGTATGTTTGAGCATTTGTTTGGTAGGAATTTCTTTGAATGGAGAAGAAGAAGTAAAAGGAATCAGCACACGAGAAAGAAGGAGAAAGAGAACTAATGTGTGACGGGACCTTATGTCCGGGTCAACTTGAAGTTTCTCCCGTTACATTATAGTGTGTCGTCTCGCTGCTCCCTTCTGACTGTCTGGCTGACACTGACCAAAGACTTTTATAGTCATTTAGAATTTTTGCACTGGATTGTTAAGTCGTTTTGGTCTTGCAAACCACTTCCATTGGTCAGAAAATCAATTTAACATCTATTCTTGAAATCTGGTTTCGACCTTTTCTTTAGGAAAGTGTTCAATCCTTTTTCTATTCAAAAGGGTTTCACATGTCATAGTGAATTTTTGTAAATGTGAAGAACAAAGTTGCTTTTAATTCTAAATTTCCTATCAACCACAAACTGCTAGAAATTTGTAAATGGCATGCTGTACTGCATGGCAATCTCTCCAATATGAACATTTTTAAGTATTTAGGTGCCAATCTTAGTGTAAAAATAACATAAAAATAGATATTCTGAGGAGTAGAAAAAAATCGAATAAAAGTATTAAGAGTTCAATCCTCATAAAGTGCACCATTGTTCTAGCTTTGTGCCAAAGTTAAGTTAGGCTGATGAATTAATTATAAAGTAACCCTACTATACAGTGTGCGATAGGTAAATTGTCACCATTTTATGTATTTAATTTCACGCATGTGTGTTACTTGTTTTTAATTTTGTCGACTGTACACACTGACTTCATCCACAATAACTATAATCATTTACACTATTTACTTTGTTTAGGCTGTTGCCCTCATTATTGTTGCTGTATTCACAACAACTGTTGTACTTCTTCAGGTGATCAGAATTGAATCCCTTATTTTATTTACTAGAGAAGATTATTCTAGTTATACAAGCCATGCCTCTTCCAGATGTCTCAATATCAGTTATCTCTAACTTAACTCTCAAATTTTATGTTCACCTCTGCTGTAGCCGGGTATTGAACTCACAACTCTTTGGGTCAAATCACTGAATTCAATCAACACTTTTATCCACTGGGCCATGTGTCTTTGAGGAACTAAAAAAAAAGTGGTCAGTTTGAAATTCCAGTCACCTGAAGAAAGCCGGAGAGTACAACATTGTGATGACTGCAACAGTTTGAACAATGTAAATAGTGTAAATAATTACAATACCTCATCCCAGAAATATGGACAAACACTAGAATCATGTTGTCTTGAAGAATTTCTAATGCTTTTTACAATTTTATCAAAAACAAAGACAAATTGAAAAGAAATTTAAAATGAAACCAGACCTCAACCCACCAATTCAGACAAATTAAAGAGTAAATGAAAATTTACAAATGAAATGCAAATTGAATTTAAAAAAATGGACAAAAGAACAAGTGTATCAAGAGTTTCCAAAACCTTTGGGAATCTTTATAGTCAGAGGAACATGAGACATGATTCAGAAATATCTTGAAGAGAGACTGGATGCTAGTTGGAATTGAAAGCATTTTCATAGAGGATTTCAAAAATAGTATTTTTTCAATATAAGAGCAATCCATTGAAAGTGTTGAGGCTTATGAAAGAACTGGTCTCTTGATATCTGATTATAAACAACAATATAATTTTTGAAAATACATATATTGAGAGTGAATAAAAGACCCAAAATATATATATATATATATATATATATATATATATATACACACACACATACAACTCATGCACACACATACACATCTAAGTAATAAATATTTAATATATTTATTGGGGACTAACTGCAGATATTAACAGTATGGACTTAGTAATTAACATTGCATAGAGACTGGCAGTTTCTTTGACCACTATAATATGTGTGTGTGTGTGTATAAATATTCTCAGATATAATATAAGTAAAAGAAAGAAATAAGAGAAAAACTGTATTTAACCATGTTTTGTCCACTGATGGACTTAATCAAATCAAAAAACAAAATTAATTCTATAAGTTTGCTTGGGAATGTAGTGATTCTATTGGGAAAGGTGAGATTTGGAAAATAAAAACTGATGTCTGATTAATATTTTGGTAGTATTTGATGGAGGCTCTCTCAGGATTTTCTTTCTGAACAAAACAACATATCAATCACTCACAGTTAAGTGCCATATGTGATACATGCTTGGACAATCATGTCTCAAAGAGACGTGACTGAATGGGCAGAATATTTTCCCGCAGTAAGTTGCCATTACTTTCTGCAGTAGACTGGTTGCCAACCAAAGTTACAGAACCCAATCTGTCCTACCATTTAACCTACAGCTGGAGAGAGAAGAGATGGATTAAGACCATTCCCAAGGGTATTTACACATAAGCAAATGCAATGAATTCACTTAGAATTCAAACTCAGCTCACAATTTCTCATCCCAAGCCAATATTCACTGCACCACACACGCACATCCAAACATACAAAAATGCACAACGCACAAAATACATAAAAAATTAAAAGAAAACAATTAATTCCATCATTTCAACATCTTATACCATAACAATCTAAACCAATGTCAGTCAGTCAGTTAAGTGCCATACATGATACATGTTTCAGGTGATCATGTCTCAAAAGAGACATGACTGACTGGTCAGAAGATTATCCCACAGTAGGTTGCCATTGCTTTCTGCAGTAGACTGATTGCCAGCCAAAGCTCTAGAACCCAATCTGTCTTGTTATTTAACTCATAGCTTGAGGAAAGAGATGGATTAATACCTTTCTCAAGGGTATTTGTGCATAAGTGAATGCAAGGAATTCAACTCAGCTCCCCAATTTATTGTTCGGAGTCAATAACCAATATACTGCACACAAAAAAATTTTCTTCGAGTATGAAAAAATGACAGACTTAAACGTCTAAAATTTTTGGTTGACCTATTGAATATTTATAAATGCTTTATAATTTTCTAGTAATCAACATTTTGTTTGTTTTTTTATAGATATTTTATTTTAAATAAATACATTTCATTTTTTGCCTTGTTTCTTTGTTTTAATCATGCATGTGTGCGTGTTTTATTGACAACACATTTCACCTCCATTCTATATGCTAAGTTGGTTTCTTTGGCAGAGAATTTAAGCAGAAAACTGTGAGATTTTTGTATTTATGCCATGTCTGTTGCATTTAATAATAAGATAAGATCTACGTTATTCTCTCTATTAACACATGTACGCATTATGCTGCTATTGTTTCTGCAATGATAATATGTAAGAGCTTGGTCTAAGGTTTCTTGTTGAGATGATTTATTAAGTTAAAATTGTGGCCAGGTATGTTATGGTAAACTATGAAGGTGTTTAAAAATGTTGTTATGCACTAGATCTCGACCGTACTTATATAGTTTTTTGTTTTTTTAGTACATTGGTGAAATGTCTCAAAATCTCCAAAAAGATGCTGTATAGATAAGCTTGGTGATTTTTTTTCCCCTCAAGAATTATGGGATCATTCATTAAGTCAAAATTTTGGCCAGGTGTGTACAGGGAACTATCAATGTGTTTAAAAAGTTGTTATGCAGATCTTAGTTTCATTCCCATTTTAGTACATTGGCAAAAAAATTAAAATAATAACGACTATTTGAGCATCACTTTGAACACACTGCTAGTTCAAGGTAACACATCTGACCTCAATCTCAACTTCATAAATGCCAGTCTGATGAGGAAAAAAAAAGGATTTGCTAAGAAAAAATATATTATGAGTACGCCAATCTCAAAATTCTTGACTCAATTTATGACCAGGACATTACATAATATCAACAATCATCAAAGATCAATAATGGCACAATGCTGTATACAAGCTAATAGACAAGAAAACGGAGATGTCCTTAGATTTATTCTCAAGATTAGGTGAGATGCTGTGTAACAAGACTTTACATGCACTTGAAGTTCCACTTAATTCTTCTGACGACAATTTCAAATTAATAAATGCCATTCTCTGATAAAGAGAGAAAAGTATTCATTAAGAAAAATGCATGGAAAGTGCACTGATCTCACAATTTTTTATGATAAACCTAAAATCAGAACCATACTTAATAACACCAATCATTGTAAAAGCAATAATAGTGCAATGAAATGCACTCTGGGGAATGAAACATTATCTTTTGTTTTGTTTTTTTTGTCCATTCTAATATTTATTAGTCTGATATATAGATTTGTATATCATAATTCTATCTATATGAAATAAATGCATTATATCAGATTTTATTACGAGGTGTGTCAGAATAAGACTGAAGTCACAAAAGATTTGTCAACTACAAACTACAAGTTACCCCTTTTGAAATTATTTCTCTCATGTCTAATGCACTTTCCTATTCTTCTCCCCCATAAAGTTTTTGCGACTTCAGTCTGGTTACTTTTTTTTTTTACACACCTCATATAATAAAAGTCAATATTTTTTATAAAAATAATAGTTGTAAAACAATTGATAAATGCCATATTTTCATGATATAATCGTTGACCCAAAACTACAGTTAATTGTCAGTGCAATAATCTTTTTTCCATGGCTGACCAGGAATTTGAATTCAGGGTTATATATGAATTTGAATTCAGGGTTATATATGAATTTGAATTCAGGGTTATATATGAATTTGAATTCAGGATTATATATGAATTTGAATTCAGGGTTATATATGAATTTGAATTCAGTATTATTCTTTTTTTAAACTGGTTGTAAATCATAACTAGAGAGCCCAGTCTGTCCTGTTATTTAATCCATAGCTGTATGAGTATGAGAAGAGATAGATTTAAACTTTTCTCAAGAACGTAGGTGTGAAAGTGAAGCCAAAAACCTTGACCAGAATTTAATGTAAGGATGTTCAAATAGTGTGACTGCAAGCAGCTCAGAAAGAAAAACTAGTGAGTTGAGTCTGAATTTTTAGCAAGGAAACAACATGATATACATATTTGCAAAAGCTTATATATGTAAAATGGCGGGTGAAGGCTTGGTGGGGGAATCGATAGTGGCTGAGACTGATAAATCAGAAAGCCAAGTTAGAATTCAAGTTAGGCTTGTTACATTCACTTACATGCAAATAGATTTGGGAAAGGTATGTATCCATATTTTCTCCACCCCCAGCTATGAGTAAAATAGCAGAATAGTATAGGTCTTATAGACATAAAGTCTAGGAGAAGGACAACTATGAAGGCAGGGTCAATCAAGAAGTGGTTCTTCAAAAGGGTTGGGAAGCATTTGGATCTGTTCCAATAAGGTTTTTGTTATGGTAAAACACACCTATTCCTCAGATAATGGATTCTCCTTCCTAAATTAATAAGAGTTAACAGGAAGTTAACTCGAGAAATTCTTGGGAAGTTCATAAGAGTTCTTAGAAGTTCTAGAGAGTTCTTTAGAGTTTCTATTGGAGTTCAGTAAAACTACTAGGCAGTTGATATTAGTTGGCAGTTAGCTGAATATGAAGAGTCAGCTTACAGTGGAAGATTACCAAGTTCCTCACATCTTGGGTATGTTAAGTCAATTAGCATGATTATGACCTTCAGTGCGAACACTACTCCACAACAGTTTTTTTTACCTGCTAACTTTATATATCTAAATATGCAAAAAGAAGAAATTGTGTGTGTGAGTGAGACACTTTATTATATGATGACTTATATGGCACACTTGTATTATATGGGGTGTGTGTGTGTGTGTGTGTGTGTGTATATATATATATATATATAGTGTATTGTAAGAAATTTATGGAACACGTAGGTTTTAAATCCACTGTTCATGCATTTACTTTTATAAAGAGTGCTCGATACAATGTAGAGCTTTATATTGCAATGTTTGTTACAATGGTTTATAAAAGCATAGTATCACTACAAAAAGATTTTCATGTTTCAGAGCAGAACTGCTCCTCATCAGGTGATATGTGGAACTGAAAATAAATGGTGAAAACGATTTAATTTTGAGAAAGTGAGATGTAAGTGATGGTTGTAGAGAATGGAATTTGGTGTGTCTAAACTAGTCCATCGGCAGTTTCATTTGTATATACACACACATACATACATATAGTGTAAGAAATTTATGGAACATGTAGGTTTTAAATCCACTGTTCATGCATTTACTTTTATAAAGAGTGCTTGATACAACGTAGAGCTTTATATTGCAATGTTGGTTACAATGGTTTATAAAAGCATAGTATCACTACACAAAAATTTTCATGTTTCGAAGATGATCTGCTCCTCTTCAGGTGATATGTGGAACTGAAAATAAATGGTGAAAATGATTTAATTTTGAGAAAGTGAGATGTAAGTGGTGGTTGTAGAGAATGGAATTCGGTGTGTCGAAACTAGTCCATTGGCAGTTTCATTTGTATATATACACACACACACATTATATATATCTATATATATATATATATATATATAGTGTAAGAAAATTATGGAACATGTAGATTTTAAACCCACTGTTCATGCATTTACTTTTATAAAGAGTGCTCAATACAACGTAGAGCTTTATATTGTAATGTTTGTTACAATGGTTTATAAAAGCATAGTATCACTACAAAAAATTTTCACTTTTCGCACTTTTTGCTTGATTTTTGGAGCCACGTTTGCCTCTCTTCTGGTGATGAGGTTAAATGAAAAATAAATGGTGAAAAGGATTTATTTTTGGTAATATGATATGTAAGGTTGGTGTGAGTGTAGTATGATTTAGCTGGCAGTTTGTAGCCATAGTGATACAGCCTTGGTTTAGGAGAGGGATGCAGAGTAGTTTAGTTTTGAACAGGTCACTTTTTAGTTTTGTCTGGGTAATTTTTATATTGAGATGTAAGGTTTTTTATAGAAGAGTAGATACTTTTTATTTTACTACTATCTATGAGTGGATGGAATAAAGTTGCTATTAATGTTGTGTGAGTTTATTTTCTTTTATTTATACGTTGTTTGTTTTTTTTATTATTTTGAGGTTTAAACATGAGTGTTTATTACCGTTTTGGAGGGGATTATTTTATGTGAATGAGGTATTTTTTGGTTAATTAAATTTTAATAAAAAACATTTTTGATATTGACATACCACTACTAATTCATCTCTATGGTTCAATAATTCACCATTGTTGGGGCACTTTAGAATGTGTAGTTTTTCACTTAAGCATAGGTTCTAGTTTTTTCCGGGATTTTCCATTTTACTTTAGGTTTCTGTTTTGTGTCTTTTAATTTCCAAAAATATATAAAAAGGGATGTTTGGTTTTGATATAAGTTGTTTTTGAATGAAGTTAAGTGCATGTATCAGCACTGCTTAAAGGTGTTCTTTGTAGATCTGATATATGCTTTATTTATAGTGGGGTTTTCTATTGATGTTATATTGCATTGATAGACAATTGAATTTAATTTACACCTATTTTGTAGTGAGCAATTGTTGGGGTTTCTACAATTGCATAAGTTTTGATTGTTGTTTTGTTTATTATTTTGGTAGTTAATTTTATTTTGATCCATATGTTGATTTAAGATATATTTACTATGATTAGTTATGATTTTTTTGAGGTTGTTTGTGCAACCAAATGGTAAACACCAAGTCAGGGCAGAAATTCCTCAATTTAATGAAAAAACACTTCCCCACTAACAACCCTCTAAATGAAATTTTTAACAAAAATACACTGAAACTGAGTTATAGTTGCACAAACCCGAAAATTTTTGTGTAGTGATACTATGTTACAAACATTACAATATATATATATATATATATATATATATAATGTAGCACACTTGGTATACTATCCAGATAAATTTCGATAGAGAACTCAATGTTAAATTAATCTGTTTAAGTTAACAGAGTAACATAATTTAGTAAAGATTTTTGATTTACTACAATTTCAATGAGTAATACATATTTCACCACATAATAATGTTATTATAGTGGCTCGTCAGACCCAAATGTTACAACAGAATCAATGGAAAATCCTGGAAAAAACTAGAACCTACAACTCACTTAACGATATCAACATAGGAGGAAAATTATAAAAAAGAGTGACAATATAGAAGGTGTCAGGAAATGGGGAGGAGAAAGATGAGAATACTGCAGAAATGAGATGAGAGGATGCAAGTTAGTGAGATAGGAGATGACTATTGACTTTACATTGAAATTTTTGGAGATTGTAACTGTCGGGGAAGCAAGTAAATGGAAGAGAATTCTAGAGGTGGGAAGGGCGAGAAAAGAAACTGCTGGAGTAGAATTGCATTTTGTATGATATATTAAATGTACATAATGGTATTTGTGTTGCTACATGTTTCAAGTCTAAAGCTGACACTCTTCAGGCGAATAAACTTATGACTTTACATATCAAGATTCATTTGTTTTTCTGATGGCCAAAGTATCATGTATGTACAGATGTAAGTGGTGAGCAGGTCAGCCCTGCACAGAAGTAACATTAAACTAACCAATAACAGAAAATTGTACGTCTCCCAATGTTTACACGAATGTAGTGGAGGTAAATTCAGAATAATGTCTATCTACCAAAATGCAAATTATGACACACTCATGACGCAGGAAGAAATATTTCTAAAAAATACAAGCCTTCTCTCAATAAAACAACATGAAAAACCTACCACACACACACACACACACACACACACACACACACACACACAGAGACACACTAAATTCAAATGTGATTAAAAAAATTGCAAACTGTAGCAAAAATAGTATTCCAAATACTGAAAGTAGAACTGAATAAAAATCGCTGAAAACAATTTTGAAGTATAAAGATGAAATCAAATTTCACATGTTAGTGTAAAAAAGATTTTATGAAAAAGAAGGTGACAGAAGAGACTTAAAGTGTGAGTGAGGAAAAAAAAACAAAAAAGCATCAAACACACAGGCAAATGAACTTTCTGACCTGCTCACCACTTATCTCTCTCTCTCTCTCTCTATATATATATATATATATATACACAATACTTTGGCCATCAGAAAAACACACTGATCTCAATATGTAGACTCACAAGCTTATTCGCTTGAAGAGAGTCAGCTTTAGACTTAAAACATGTGTAGTGACACAAATACCATTATGGACACTTTATATATATATATATATATATATATATATATATCATACAAAAAGCAAGTAATATTAATAATAATAACAATAAATATACACTTTAAACAAAACGTTCACGGCTTCTCACAGTTTTTTCTTTTATAAATGTATATACATATAAGAACTGGCCTGAAAATTTAGGAGTAATTTTGTTAGGAAAATGTGTGTCATTTGGTAGGATTTGAACCTGCGACCCCTAACAACATAAG